>CAUYON010074646.1:0-22894 GCA_963573935.1 Arctocebus calabarensis | reverse complement strand
TGCCATCATTTTCTAACATGTTAAAATTAATTTATAGAAGTTGCAAAAACAATCAAATTGTACTTCCAATTCTAAACCTGCAATCAGATTCCTGCTTTAACGCAAAACATACTCCTCTGCAATGTATCCCACCAGCACAGCGACTCTCTTTCTTTCTCTCTATTCTTTTGCCCTGAAGGCGCTTCTGGATCGCTTAATACTTGCTCTTTGGCTGCCTAGACAGTCAGGACACCTAAGGCCATTCAGACTTATCACTCTTCTCCTCCTTCTTTTCTATGGCTAATACCACTCTCTTGCTTTTTTTCTATTGCCGAATCTCCAGACTTGGTGCTGTCATCAGGGGGACAGAGTCGATTTCGGCTTCGAGCTCCTGGTTGGTAAAGCTGCATTGCTGGGCGATCCTAAAGTAAAATGAAATATGTTAATATGACAACATTGCTACTGAGCTTTTTGCATGGGATTTTCAGAGTTACATGTTATATATTAATATATACCAAAACCCAAGTCATATAAGACCAAAAATCTGAGGACATAGTACAGGCCAACTACCCACTTTCTCTTTCCTATATTCAAAGAAAAACCATTTTGTAATTATTTTATATGCTACGGTAAATTTTTGAGGAATCTGTCTGATTTTTTTTTTTTTTTTGCAGTTTTTGGCCAGGGCTGGGTTTTAACCAGCCACCTCTGGCATATGGAGCTGGAGCCCTACTCCTTTGAGCCACAGGTGCTGCAGGTGCCGCCCTATTTTCTTTTTCTTTCTTTTTTTTTTTTTTTGAGACAGACTTTCAAGCTGTCGCCTGGGGTAGAGTGTTGTGGCATTACAGCTCACAGCAACCTCCAATTCCTGGGCTCAAGCGAGTCTCCTGCCTCCGCCTCCCAAGTAGCTGGGACTACAGGCGCCCGCCACAACGCCCGGACATTTTTTGGTTGCAGCCATCACTGTTGTTTGGCGGGCCTGGGCTGGATTCGAACCCGCCAGCTCAGGTGTACGTGGCTGGTGCCTTAGCCGCTTGAGCCACAGGCGCCGGGCCTGTCTGATTTTCTTAGCCATCTCGAGCTGAACGAATCAGCCTGATTGTTTTTTACCCAGAAACCAGTTATTGTCTATTACTCCTCTCCCTCCCTTTAAGTTGACTTTAAGATGCACCATCACATAAGAAAATGTTTAGAGGCTCAGCACCTGTGGCTCAAGTGGCTAAGGTGCCAGGCACATATACACCTGACCTGGCATGTTCAACTCCAGCCCAGCCCGGACCTGCCAAACAACGACGGCTGCAACCAAAAAATAGTCGGGCATTGTGGCGGGCACCTGTAGTCCCAGATACTTGGGAGGTGGAGGCAGGAGAATCACTTGAGCCCAGGAGTTGGAGGCTGCTGTGAGCTGTGATATCACAGTACTCTACCCAGGGCAACAGTTTGAGGCTCTGTCTCAAAAAAAAAAAAAAAAAAAGTAGTTCATCTGTGACAGATACCAGACATCTGTTACCTGTAAGCCTGATGTTGGTACAGGGACTCCAAGGGGCCCAGAACAGAGCCTGTCCCCTGGAGGGGCTCACTGTGCCAGGGGAAATGTTGCCCTGTGAGTATAGAGCAGCAGGAGGTGTCCTGTGTGCACCTGAAGAGAAGCATGGACCTCCTCCACGGACCCTGCAGAACAAGAGGGGAGGAGTTCACCATGGGCAGCAGAAGCAGAGCCTTACCTGTTTCCAGCTCTGTGTCCTTAGGTAGTTTGCATGACAACTGGTGCTGTGGTCTCATCTCATGTGAAATTACTTCTAGGATTGTTGTTGGAAGCCCCAGCACAGGGCCTGGTTTTAGACATGTGGATCCTGTCCCCAGGGAAGGAACCTAGGGCTCAGCAGGCTTGGTAGGGGCCACCTAGGGTCCAGTACGAGGGGGGTGGGCCCTTCCCAGAGCAGTTTGGAACACAGAGCACTCCCCACATCCTTGCTTCAGCTGGGGGTGATCTCTGTTGCAGATGTATTACAACACCTCTCTGACAGCAGGCACGTAGCTGTCTATCACAAGGGGCGCTTCTTCAAGGTGTGGCTATATGAGGGCTCCTGCCTGCTCAAGCCTCGAGACCTGGAGATGCAGTTCCAGAGGATCCTGGATGACCCTTCCCTGCCTCAGCCTGGGGAGGAGAAGCTGGCAGCGCTCACCGCGGGGGGAAGGTATCAGCTTGTGGGAAGGGCTGTCCTAATTAAGGTTCAAGACCCATTTAGGAGAGAAGCCCTGCCTTGCCTGCCACACTGCAGCTGGAGGCTGGAGGCTGGAGGTGCAGCTGTGGGAGGGGCATTTAGGACCTGCAGTAGTTGAGGGTGCCAGTAGTAATGGCAGAGGGACAGCAGTTACAGCACCTCCAACAGGTAGGAGTGCATGGAGGGACAGCTGGCACCCCACCTCCATCTCCAAGCCCAGTTGGGTCCTGGGAGGTGCCCTCACCCCAAGTCCTTATGCCACAGAGTGGAGTGGGCACAGGCACGCCAGGCCTTCTTCAGCTCTGGCAAGAACAAGGCTGCCCTAGAGGCCATTGAACGCGCTGCTTTCTTTGTGGCTCTGGATGAGGAGTCCTATAGCTACAACCCTGAAGATGAGGCCAGCCTCAGCCTCTATGGCAAGGCCCTGCTACACGGCAACTGCTACAACAGGTATGGCACCCCCAGTCCCATAGGTTAGAAGGTAGGGGGTTAAAGTTAGAGGTTGAAGTTAGAGGGTCAGGATTAGAAGATTAAGATTAGAAGTTAGGGTTATGATTAGTAGTAAGACAGAATTAGCAGTTAAGGTTAAGGTTGGAAGTTAGAGGTTAGACTAGAGGCTAGAGGTTAAGGTTAGTGCTAGGGGTAGAGGTCACTTTTAGGGTTAGTGGTTACAGTTAGAAATAGACATAGAGTTAGGGTTAGGATCAGGGTCAGGGTTAGACAGACTTAGCAAGTTAGGAGTTGGGTTCTAGCTTAGGCTCATGTGGACATCACCAGCCTTGGATCATCCTTGTGTCTACTTTTGCAGGTGGTTCGACAAGTCCTTTACTCTTATTTCCTTCAAGAATGGGCAATTGGGCCTCAATGCGGAACATGCGTGGGCAGATGCGCCCATCATTGGGCACCTCTGGGAGGTAACACCCTTCGAGAGGGGACCTGCAGGACAGGCTTGGGGGGATGAGGCTGGCCTCTCAGTCTAGCCCTCCTCCTATAGTTTGTCCTGGGCACAGACAGCTTCCATCTGGGATACACGGAGACTGGGCACTGCCTAGGAAAACCAAACCCTGAACTGGCACCTCCTCTGCGACTGCAGTGGGATATCCCTAAGCAGGTAGGGCAGGAGCACCTGAGTCATTCTACTCCCTCTCCCCTTCTCATCCCCTCACCTTACCCAGCCTTCACGGGAAGGAAGAAGAACTTCTCAGGGTACTGAGTAGGGTCTACACTGGCCTCCAGGAGAACAGAGACCCTCAGGGCCATCTGTGGATAGAGAAAAATGTATGACACAAAGCTCACATCTGTGAAGCACCTGATAGTATTTCCTCAGCCTGGCCCTTTGTGGCCAATTCCCCCCCAACCCCAGCTTGTCCTGCCTGTGTCCCTTCCTCCTGAAGATGTTGGGGCCAGCATTGTCTTGTATCACCTGAACTTCGTGCTTCCTAGATGTGACCCAGAGTCCTGCTTGGAGAGCTCTACCCTAAGCTGACCCTTTCCATGTCTCCGGCAGTGCCAGGCAGTTGTCGAGACTTCTTACCAGGTGGCCAAGGCGCTGGCAGACGATGTAGAGTTGTACTGCTTCCAGTTCCTGCCCTTTGGCAAAGGCCTCATCAAGAAGTGTCGGACTAGCCCTGATGCCTTCGTGCAGATTGCCCTGCAGCTGGCTCACTTCCGGGTAGGAGCTTCCCTGGGTTGCTGAGTGGGCAGGGTGGCACCAGCACCCACCTGCCAGATTTACCCTTCTGTGTACCCTAGGACAGGGGTAAGTTCTGCCTGACGTATGAGGCCTCGATGACCAGAATGTTCCGGGAGGGACGGACTGAGACTGTGCGTTCCTGTACTAGCGAATCCTCAGCCTTTGTACAGGCCATGATGGAGGGGTCCCACATGGTGAGTTCTCCCAGTTAGGGGGTCCTGGTCACATGGTAAGGTGCCCCCTCTACAACTTAAAGGTTCAGGGCTATTCTTTACCTCTTGACTTCTGCCCTCCTAGAAAGCAGACCTCCAAGATCTTTTCCGGAAAGCCGCTAAGAAGCATCAGAACATGTACCGCCTGGCCATGACAGGGGCAGGGATCGACAGGCACCTCTTCTGCCTATATGTAGTCTCCAAATACCTGGGGGTCAGTTCCCCTTTCCTGGCTGAGGTCAGTGTTGATGATGAGTGTGTCCTCTGTCCCTCTGCCTCCTTAGGCCCAGGGTTTTACCCTGTTTTCTGTCTGGAGAATCCCCTAGAGTTGCCCTGAAGGGCTGGGCCAGCTTTCCTGCCTGAGGTCCTGGGACCAAACAGGAACAGTTCCTCCTCATGGAGTAGGCATTCTTGGCTGGGGGGCAGGTGAGGGGACAAACAGACAAATATGTGATCTGTCAGGTGATAATAGTGTCAAGCTAAGGGGGAGGGATGGACAGGTCACACAGGCCTTGTAAGGCACGATGTGGGGGGGGGCCGGGCAGTGATGAGGGAATGCCCACACTCATGCTCACTCCTGCATTCTCAGCAAGGCGGTGCCTGGCCCCGTTGGACAGGTATGTACTGAGCATATCTGACTGGCTGCAGCCTCTCTGTTGCAGGTGCTGTCAGAACCGTGGTGCCTCTCCACCAGTCAAATCCCTCAATCCCAGATCCGTATGTTCGACCCTGACCAGTATCCCAATCACCTGGGTGCTGGAGGTGGCTTCGGGCCTGTGAGTGTCCCTGAAGAGCAGTGGGTGGGCAGCTCTGGGGCCCAGGGGTTCAGGGCCTTGAGTTCAGACCAGAGGCAGGTATACCTTGCTTAGAGGACAGCATAATTGGACTTGGGTGGAAGGAGGATGGTAGCTATGGACCTAGGCAGACAGGGACCTGGGACTCACCTATCCCAGCTTCCCTGCTGGAGTGTGACTATACCCAGGGCTGGTTTCCAAGGAACTGGGTATCATGTTGGGTACTTCTGAAATATGCTTACCTAACAGTCCTGCTCTTTCCTACTAGGACCTTCTTATGAGCTAGTTTGTTAGAGGCTAGGAACCCCCTTGGAGAGAGAGAGTAGTCTGGAGTATGAGCCTCCTGAAGGAAACTGGGAGGTCTAGAACCCTGGGTGGGGTCCAGAACCGCAGGGGTCAGCATCCTTTGGTTTCCACACTGTTTCCTGGGGATAGTAGTCAGGGAAAATGCAGTGTCTCAGGGTAGCAGGGTAGCTCCTATGGGAGGAGCAAGTATAACATCAGTTTGGCTTTCAGATCTCCAGTGTGTGATTTCACCCCTCGTGTTGCCTTTAGGTGGCAGATGATGGCTATGGGGTCTCCTACATGATCGCAGGCGAGAACATGATTTTCTTCCATGTCTCCAGCAAGTTCTCAAGCTCAGAGACAGTGAGTCTCTTCTCCTCCAGCTCAGGCCTGAGGAAGGGCTGCCACCTGGCTGGGGAACAGTCCTTGCTTGTGGGGACAGGGGTGGTAGCACACCTAAAAATGCATCTGAACTCTCGGTTCCCACAGAATGCCCAGCGCTTTGGGAACCACATCCACCAAGCCCTGCTGGACATCGCTGATCTTTTCCAAGTTCCCAAGTCTGACAGCTGAGGGCTGGGGAAATGCCAGCTGCCCTTTTGCCCCAAAGTTGTGGAGGAAAGGGCCTGTGGCCAGCTCCCAAACATGAGAAGTAGCCATGCACAGATGCCCAAGCTCTGAGGACAGCTCTGGCAGAAAGTGCTCCTGTGAAGATGCTGCTCCCTGAAAACCCTGGAGGTGGGATTGAAGCAGGAGGGAATTTTGATTTTTTTTTTTCTTGGTAGATAACTAATAAAAATAAGGCTATGTAATTATCTCTCAGCCCTTAGATACCTGTGTTTTGTTTGGAACTAGAAGGCCCTCTTCCTGTCTCATCTCAGACTAGAGAGGTGGCGAGGGAAAGACTGGGGGCTGGGCAAATAGTCATGTGAAACTTGTAACCTGCTTTGAAATGTGTGTCTCTGCTGAATGATGGAGGCTTACTACAATTTCAAACTCTTGGGCTCAGATGATCCTCCGGTCCTAGCCTCCCAAGTAACTAGGGCTGCAGGAATAATCCACCATACCCAGCTAAATATTTTTTATTTTTGTAGAGACCCCTGGGGTCTCTTTATGCTGGTTGTGAACTTCTGGCCTCATGTGATCCTCCTTCCTTGGCTCCCAAAGTGCTAGGATTACAAGTATGAACTACCACACCCAGCCTAAATTCTGATAGAGCTGTCACTAAAAAAATAAATAAATAAAAAATGAATATTTAGGAAAAGTATAAATAGGCACTCAATTACTATTTCTGCCTTCTTGAATGAATTTAGATCTCAGCACTCTTCAGTTCTGGGCTTTCACTTAAGAACTAATATTTTTTCAGAACCCACCACAGGCTCAGTGCCTGTAGTTCAAGTGGCTAAGGTGCCAGCCACATACACCAGAGCTGGCAAGTTTGAATCCAGCTCAGGCTGGCCAAATGACAATGACAGCTACAACCAAAAAATAGACAGGTGTTTTGGTAGGCGCCTGTAGTCCCAGCCACTAGGGAGGCTGAGGTAAGAGAATCACTTAGGCCCAGAAGTTGGAGGTTGCTGTAAGCTATGATGCTACGGCACTCTACCCAGGGCAACAGCTTAAGGCTCTGTCTCAAAAAAAAAAAAAAGAACCTACCACAGACTTGGCCCTGTTTTGGGGATTCAGTGTTGAACAAGGCACTATCTCTGCCCACATGGAATTCACTACTAGTGAGGCATGATCAGGGGACAGAGCGACTGGCAGAAACCAGGAAGCTTTTGAAATAATCCATTTAGCCAGTACAGTCATGCATCACTTAATGACAGGGATATGTTCTGAGAAATTCATCAGTAGGTGATTTAGTTGTATGAATATCATAGAGTATACTTATGCAAACCTAGATAGTTAGCCTGCTACATGCTTAGGCTAGGCTATGAGACTACACAGAATGTGACTGTACTGAATATTGTAGGTAATTGTTATACCATGGTATTTGTATATCTAAATTTATCTAAACATAGAAAAAGTACAGTAAAAATATTGTATAAAAGAAAAAAAATGTGTAACCTGTATTGGGCATTTACCATTATTATGAACGGAGCTTACAGAACTGGAAGTTGCTCTGGGTTAATCAGTGAATAAGCAGTAAGTGAATGTGAAGGCCCAAGACATTACTGTATGCTACTGTATACTTTATAAATACTGTATACTTAGGCCACACTAAGTTTATTTTAATTTTTTTCTTTCATTAATAAATTAACCTTAGCTTACTGTAACTTTTTTACTTTATAACTTGTTAATTTTTTAAAACTTTTGTAATAACACTTAGCTTAACACACATTGTACAGCTATACAAAAATATTTTCTCTATGTCCTTATTCTATTCTATTCTTTTTTCTATTTTTAAATTCTTTTTTCAGGGCAGCACCTGTGGCTCAAGGAGTAGGGCATGGGCCTCATATACTGGAGGTGGCAGGTTCAAACCCGGCCATGGCCAAAAATTGCAAAAAAAATCAATAAATAAATATTCTTTTTTCTACTTTTTAAGGCGTTATTAAAAATGAAGACACAGGGCAGCACCTGTGGCTCAAAGGAGTAGGGCGCTGGCCCCATATGCCGGAGGTGGAGGGTTCAAACCCAGCCCCAGCCAAATACTGCAGAAAAAAAAAACAAATGAAGACACAAACATGCACATTAACCTAGGCTTACACAGGATCAACATCAGTAATATTGTCCTACTGGAAGGTCTTCAGCGGCAATGACAGGCATAGAGCTATCATCTTCTATGACAACAGTCCCTTCTGGAATATCTCCTGAAGGACCTGCCTGAGGCTGTTTTACGGTTAACTTTTTTTTTTTACACAAATAGAAGGAGTACTCTCTAATGATAAAAAGTATAGTATAGTAAGGCCAGGGGCAGTGGCTCATGCCTGTGATCCTAGCACTCGGGGAGGCTGAAGCCAGTGGATTGCTTGAGCTCAGGTGTTCGAGATGAGCTGGCGCAACAGCAAGACCCTGAAAACTAGACAGGCATTGTGGCAGGTGCCTGTAGTCCCAGCTACTGGGGAAGCTGAGGCAAGAGAATTGCTTGCAACCAGGAGTTTGAGGTTGCTGTGAGCTATGACACTACAGCACTTTATCCTGGGTGACAGAGTA
Source organism: Arctocebus calabarensis (assembly GCA_963573935.1). Lineage (NCBI taxonomy): Eukaryota > Metazoa > Chordata > Mammalia > Primates > Lorisidae > Arctocebus > Arctocebus calabarensis. Next base: position 14,550 of record CAUYON010074646.1, on the reverse strand, counting down.
AGACTGCCTCAAAAAAAGAAAAAGTAAATACATAAACCAGTAACATAGTCATTTATTGTCATTATGAAGTGTTATGTACCATGTATAATGGTACATGCAATACTTTTATATGGCTGCCAGTGCAGTAGGTTTATTTATATCAGCATCACCACAAAAATGTGAGTAATGTTTTGTCCTATGATGTTATAAAAGCTACCATATCACTAGGCAATAGGAATTTTTCATCTCTGTTATGATCTTATGGTACCACCATCATATATGCAATCCATCCTAGATAGGAATACTGTTATACCATATATGACTGTACTTACTGAGTGCCCACAGTGTGAAAGGCACTGTGATACAACATTAAACAAAACTGGCAAACACAATCCCATCTTGTGGAGTTTAGAGTCCAGTAAGGGAGATTGATAAGAAGAATGTGTAAATTTTACATAGTGAGATGGGGATAAGTTTTTTTTTTTTTTTTTGTAGAGACAGAGTCTCACTCTATTGGCCTCGGTAGAGTGGCATCACACAGTTCACAGCAGGCCAGGCTTGAACCTGCTACCCTTGGTATATGGGGCTGGCGCCCTACCCACTGAGCCACAGGTGGCACCCAATGGTGATAAGTTCTAAGGAGAAAAGTAAGCAAGGGGATAGGAGTAGGGCACTGGCCCCATATACTGAGGGTGGCGGGTTCAAACCTGGCCACGGCCAAAATTGCAACAACAACAAAAAAGTATACCTATGCTCACAAAATGTTACATTCCATAGCAGAGCTTTCTTGGGCATCCAAAAGTATTTTCACAGACTTCTGCCTCTTAGGGTGCCTGTGTATCCTCCCTTGTAAAAGTGTCGGGTTAGGTAACCTTTTGGAGACATCAGCTCAGTCAGTCCTGGGACAGCAGTGAACAGAAGTTCCAACAAGCTGGCTTATAATTAATGTTGAAATTCAGTCATTAAAGTTTTCTTTTTTTATTGTTTTGCTCTAGGTTAAAGTGAGATGAGGAAGCATAGTGCTAAACTAGGGTACAAAGCTCAAGTGGCAACCGAAATATGCTTCCCTATGTCTGCAGATCTGCATTATTCAAGGCTAGCAGCCATAACAGATAAATCCCAAAATCTCAATGGCTTTAAGCTTTAACCCAATAGAAGTTAAATTTTTGCTCAAGTCAATCCAGTTGGCTAAGATGGGGGCTCTACATCATTACTCAAGGACCTAGGCTGACAGATGCCCTGCCTTCAGCAGATGGCTCCCACGCTGTCTTGGGCATCCACACCACAGGTGTATGGGGGGTCTGTGGGGGACAGAAAGAAGGAATCTTATGGAAAGATTTGTTGATCCTGGCCTGAAAATGGTACAAAGCTCTTCTATCCACGCCCACTGCCTGGGCTCAAATTGCAAGCTTGGGAATTGTAGTCTGGCTGCGTGTCCAGGTTGTAAAGGAAACATTTGGTGGCAGCTGGTGTCAGACACACTTGGGCATGAACAGACCAGCCTGACAGTCTTCCTGAGAACCTATGCTTCGTGGCCTGGTAGTTGTGAAACTGGAAATATTTGGCCATCCAGCTGTTCGCTCAACAAATGTTTGCCACTTTTTGTGTCAAGTGCTGTCCAGCACACTGAGGACAGGGCAGTCAGACACACAGGGCCGTACGTGCATGTCCTTAAGCTCTGTTAGGAGCCAAGGAGGTCACATAACAGTCAGGCACCACGGGTCCGTGACTGGGTCTGTAGCAGCCCGGTACCTGTTGTACTCTGCACGGTTCTCCTTCTGACTCCGGGACTGGTTAATCAGAGCCCACCTAGAGGACGCGCCGGGGGCCCCGCCCCTTCCGCTCCACAAACCAACCAATGAAGGGCGAGATGCCATTTCCGGGGGTGGAGCTAGTAACGGAAAGGGGCGGGGCGTCGTTGCCGAGGAGCCGCCTCATGCCTCTAGCCGACGCTGGGAGCAACAGAGCAGGACTCCAGTGTTGGCTGAGCAGGAGGTGAGCTCGTCCGTCCGCCCACTTCGGGCCAGACCCTCCGGCGAGCCCCGACCCGCAGGCTCCGCCTGGACCCTGTCATAGTGTCCCCACAGCACCCAACCCCTCAAAACAGGCCCTGCAGCCCTCACTCCTCTCCACTCCTCAACCACCTCAGCCTCCTCTTCCTCACCCCACACCTCAGCCTCCTCACCCTCACCCCACATTCCTCACCCCTCACGTCGCACCTCAGCCTCCTTCCTCATCCCACACCTCGGCCTCCTCACCCCTCACCTCAGCCTCCTCACCCCTCACCCCACATTCCTCACCCCTCACTTCGCAACTCATCCTCCTCATCCCACACCTCAGCCTCCTCACCCCTCACCTCACCCCTCACCTCAGCCTCCTCATCCCACACCTCAGCCTCCTTACCCCTCACCTCAGCCTCCTCACCCTCACCCCCCATTCCTCACCCCTCACCTCAGCCTCCTCACCCTCACCCCACACTCCTCACCCCTCACCTCAGCCTCCTCACACCACACATTCTAATCCTGAACTCCATAGCCTTAGACTTCTCATCCCATATACCTGCACCTCTCACCCTAACCCACCACACCTGTGCTGCCTGGGCTTCACACACCACCTCATGCTCCAGACTCCTGCAAACTACCTCACATTCATCCACACACCAGGACCGGGCCCACCCTTCGTACCACTCTCCAGGATTCCCCCGCCCATACATTGCAGGTACATTCTACACTGCTCACACTCTCCAGACCCTCATCCTTCACAAAAGGGTGAATTTCTGAGCCAGGTGCCCCTAGTGTCCACCTTTCCCATTTCAAGAGGAGTCTCACACTCAAACTCTTTGTACTGGGAAAGACCCTCAGATCATAAATAGGACCTTAGGCCCTTCTATTCTGCATATCTCTGTATCCCTCAATCCCTAGCACCCCCATTCTATCAAGCCCTTCACACCCAAAGTGATACCTAATCCAGACCTTTCCCACCCCCACACTCCCTCTGCCCACCCTAACTCCCATTTCCTTGGGCTGGCTCAGGCCTTTCTCCATCCCACTTAAACCAGTATCCTAGGCAACCTCATGAGGAAGACATGCCATGAACTATAATCCTATAGCCTTCTTTCTCCACATCAGCTCTCATACCTCCCTGGATCCACTTTCCAGATTCATCCTTCCTCTGAGATCAAACCACTCTGGCTATAGCCTCCATCCTTCTAGGTGTTTCACACATTTTATCGTCATCTACCCATCCCTCCTCTACCCCATCCCGACCCATCCTTTTGCCCACTCCTTAAACTACTCTCTAACTTGTGCCCTCAATGTCCTTACCTTGTCCACTCACTGCATATATGTTTCACATTCCCAAGCCTCTTCTTAATTCCTCACTTAATCTCTGTGCCATCCTAAGGTTCAGAGGATACTGCACAGCCATCAAACCTCAGCCACTATACCATGGCTTCTGTGCTGCGTGTCTAAGTGCTCTAGGGAGGCATAGAGCTTTACCAAACCTTTATCATTCTCAAACTGAGAATTTAAACCTTTATCATTCTCAAACTGAGAATTTTATTCATAGGAGAAAAATATTTTCATTGCCATTTGTGAATCAGTGAGAGACTATCAGGCCTGAATTTCCCCCTTGCTGTCCCACCTTGACCTCTCCCTATTTTACTCCATCCCTACTTCTTTACCTTCCTCCCTTACCTTCATAGGATAAGGTGAGCCTTTACCGGTCTGAGAAGTTCCTGTACCATCCATTACCCTGTCTCTTAATTTGTTAGCCTTTTTTGTTCAACCAGCTCTTTCCACACAGTTTGGAAATATAAATAATGCAAAAAAAAAATCACTCTACATCACCTTCTAGTTAATCTTCTGTTTTTCCTACCCTCTTCATCTAACTGTACACAGTATTTTGGCTAATGATCTATTAATTATTTAATTCATGGAAATCTTTTTTTTTTTTTTTTTTTTTAATTTGACAGAGTTTCACTGTCTCCCTTGGTAGAGTGATGTGGTATCACAGCTCACAGTAAGCTCAAACACTTGGGCTTAAGCAATTCTCTTGCCTCAGCCTCTGGAGTTGCTGGGACTACAGGCGCCCACCACAACACCTGGCTATTTGTTGGTTGTAGTTGTCATTGTTGTTTAGCTGGCCCCGACCAGGTTCAAACCCACCGGCTTTGATGTATGTGGCCGGTGCCCTACTCACTGAGCTATGGGTGTCGCCAAATTCATGGAAATCTTTTTGCTACTTTTACTGTTTCCCTCAAACAGTTCTCACTGAGATGACCAGTAACACCCAAATCTATGAATTTACTGAGCCCTTTTGTAATATTTGATACTGGTATAATATCTTTCAATTTAAAACAAAAACACCTATGACTGTACATTACATTCCAGGTACTGGCACCTTTCTCTCCTCTTTGAAGCAAAACTCACAAATTTCTACTTCTATTCTTTTTTTATTTTCTTTTTTTGAGACAGAGTGTCACGTTATCTCCCTGATAGAGTGCAATGGCATCATAGCTCACAGCAACCTCAGACTCTTGGGCTTAAGAAATCCTCTTGCCTCAGCCTCCTGAGTTGCTGGGACTTCTGGTGCCTGATACACACCCAGCTATTTTTATTTTTTCTGAGACAGTCTCAAGCTGTTGCCTTCAATAGAGTGCTGTGGTGTCACAGCTCACAGCAACCTCAAACAATGGGGCTTAAACAATTCTCTTACCTCAGCCTCCCAAGTAGCTAGGAGTACAAGTGCCCACCACAATCCTCCAGTGATTTTTGTTGTTGCAGTTGTTATTGTTGTTTTAGCAAGCCCAGGCTGGTTACGAACCCACTAGCCTCGGTGCATGTGGCTGGCACCCTACCCACTGAGCTACAGGCATCACCCAACCCAGTCATTTTTAGAGACAGAGTCTCACTCTAGCTCAGGATGGTCTTGAACTTGTGAGTTTAGGCAATCCACCTCCCTCCCAGAGTGCTGGGATTGCAGGTGTGAGCCACCACATCCGGCAGGGCTCAGCACCTATAGCTTAGTGAGTAGGTGCCAGCCACATACACTGAGGCTGGCAGGTTCATGTCTGGCCCAGGCCTGCTGAACAACAATGACAACTGCAACCAAAAAATAGCTGGGGTGTTGTGGCAGGCGCCTATAGTCCCAGCCACTTGGGAGGCTGAGGCAAGAGAATCACTTAAGTCCAAGAGTTAGAGGTTGCTGTGAGCTGTGACAGGACAGCACTCTACCAAGGGTGACATAATGAGACTGTGTCTCAAAAAAAATTTTTTTTCAGTCAGGCTTTTGTCCCAGCCACTCCAGGAGAATAGCTCCTGTCAGGATTGCAAGTGACCTCCAGATTGTCAAATCCAATGGTCACTTTTTTTTTTTTTTTTGTAGAAACAGAGTCTCACTTTATCGCCCTGGGTAGAGTGCCGTGGCGTCACACTGCTCACAGCAACCTCCAGCTCTTGGGCTTAAGCAATTCTCTTGCCTCAGCCTCCCTAGTAGCTGGGACTATAGGCGCCCGCCACAACGCCCGGCTATTTTTTTGTTTTGCAGTTCAGCCGAGGCCGGGCTTGAACCCACCACCTTCGGTATATGGGGCCAGTGCCCTACTCGCTGAGCCACAGGAGCCACCCTATTCTTAATTTTTTTAAGAACAATTTTTATGTTGCCCAGGCTGGTAATGAACTCCTGGCCTCAAGTGATCCTCCTGCCTCAGCCTCTCAAAGTGCTAGCATTACAGACGTGAGCCACTGTGCCTCGTGTGTTTTTAATTTTTATTCTAGCTTCTTTCTCATCATAATAATCCAGTGTACTCATAGCTTGTCTTCCCCGGAGATGCCTATCCTTAGCTCATTATTTTCACTACCCAGTAAAGATTTTGTCCATTTTCGGGACAATAAAGGTGAGACCTGAAAAGGTAAGAGACTCTGCTAAACTCACACTCAATGTACTGGTATCAATCACCAAGTAGAGGAAAATCAATCACAGGACTTCTAATCCAATGCTTTTGCTCAGAAAAGCATACTGTTTAGTAATAGCCATGCAATATATTTAACACAAAAGTTCAATTATTTAAAAATCCATTTCGTGTGAATACAATGATTGTAATCTTCAAAGTTATCAGTCAGTAGAAGAAGGTTTATTCAACATGATGACAGATAGATTAGATAGACATTCAATCATAAAAATAAGAACTCAAAAATTAATGTCTGTATTTTCTCTTTGTCTCATTTGTCACCCGATAAAGGTTCAGATTTCGCATTTCGGTTTCTACCCATCTGGCCGCTGTTTGGGGTACAGAAATAGCCCATGTACCTGCACAATGTCAGCACATACACGTGTCTTGATGGCACTCACATCCCTTGCTCTCTGTCTGGAGGAAGTGACTACAGTTCTAGCGAAGCTTCCCAGGAGTGCTGTTCTGCTGCTAAATTTAGCAATTTCCATAAGAGCCACTTAAGATGCTAAAAAACAAAGTTTAAACTTTAGTTTCTGGAGGATGCCGAAGGGCACAAGATGATGGAGAAGCTTGTTTTCTAAGCATACGTGTCTACCATCACTGCAAGAGAGACAGCCAAAGTTCACTATTTGGGGGAGACCCCATAAATAAATGTTATAGTTTCTCTGCACCCTGAGTACATACTTCCTGCCCCCCCACACAACATTGCTTCTGTGATGTAGTTTCTATACGCCCTTGCTAGGAGTATTCTCTTTTACACTAAGGATACAGTATTTTGTATGTCCCAGGTCATTTTAACACTATGACACCAGGTCCTAGTGCTGGCCACATAAATTATGCCACTAAATGATTCTGATTGGGGTGTAATATCACTCGTGGGAGAATAAACAAAGTATTTCCTGCATTCAAAAAATAGTATTTTAGACATTATTAATTCATCTATTCATTGTAATAAAAGTGTTTTCTCCTATGAACTGACTCTCCATAGGTCCTCTAATAAAGCTATGAAGTCCCAAAACTCGATGGAGGGAAGCTAGAGCAGTTTGTGCTCCTGTTTAATGACCAAGAAACTGAGTACTTTGTTCATTGTATTTATTGAGCACCTGCTTTATGAAAAGTGTAAGGACAGGAGGCCAGTAAGAACCAAACTGAATGTACTGCAGGGGTGTCCAACCTTTTCAGAGAAGGCTTCCCAGCAGAAGTGCAGTTGCAGTTGCAACCTGAAAGGAGTCCTTTATCTCGGAAAGAGAGAACAGGGCCACAGAAGGATGGATATGATAAGGGCTCAGAGGTGAAGGAAGGTCTGGTACATCCACAGCATCATCCGTGGGTTTTATGTTCAGTGTGGTTTGAGCCACGAATATAAAGACAAGCGTTGAGACTGAAGACGGTGCTAGCTGCCTCACCCAGCCAAGAAGAGAAGGGTCCCAGCTTTCCCCAAAATCTAGGTTGTTAGTGCACACTTAAAATGATCATCTGACATTTCTGCCTGCCCAGGAGCCTACCCTCTGGCATCAATTCTCCTTTTATGAACTTCCCTGCCTCCTCTCAGTTTCTATGCCATGTGTGGAATTGATTTCATTCCTTGTCCTAAGAATTGGCACGAAATTCAGACCTGGGCAGTCAGAGTCTTGCAACTCTGTAGCTATGGTGATTAATTCGGCAATTAGTACATGTCCAGAGACCATTTGAGAAGCGTGAACCCAGCACTTACGCTCGACCTGCTAGGAAAGTACGATGCTTCCCATTGGATTGACCGAGATAACAGAATGTCAACCTGGAGCTGCAAGCAGCCATCTGTCCACCACTCACCCATCGCTGATCATTTATTGCAGAATTATATGTGATCTATGGTGATGTAAGTACTAGGAATACAGAAACAAAAGACATATTTCTATTTCTTGGCTTTTCATCATCAAATGGAGAGGCAAATGAAGCAAATTCATAAGTCTAATAAAATGTGAAGTGTTAGGGGAGAGCTTACGTACATTACCATATGTGCTGGCAAGAGCAGCCAACTCACAGAAACGGTTAGGTTAGGACAGGCCACGGTGAGCTGACTTGTCTGCAGGACAATATATTGGTGGTGGCCGAGGCGGTGGATATGAGTCAGGAGTTTCCAGTGGAAATTGGCAGGGACACATATTTGCGGTTCATGGTGTTCATTCATTTATATGCTGCTCCTTTCCTAAAGACTCATGTGTGCTTTGATTTGGACATTATCAGTACACAGTCATAATTCAAATCACGGATATGAATGAGATCATCAGAGAAGAGCACAGATTTCAAAATAAGAAAATAATTGTTGAAGTTAAATAGCAGAGAAAGAGAAGCCCATGAAGACAGAGAAGGCAAAACCCGGACATCAAGGCAACCAAAGGAGGAGAGAATGTCAAGAAAGAGGAAGAAGGAAGAAGTAAAGGGAACAAATACGTGTAACAAGAGAGAAGCTGCAGGAACCTGGAGCTGGGTAGTGGCCATCGATCCAGCTACTTGGGAGGGTGGCTTGACTGGGACACAGTCTGACTCTATCTCAGGGGGGCCAGGGAGAAGGGGGGTCCGGGGGAGTTTTTTTTAAGTAATAAAAAAAAAAAACTTAAAAGTGTCCAGTGAATTCCACAGGGTTAGTGAAAAGGTCAGAAAGAAAAAGGAGAGAAGAGTAAGGAGGAATTGTGTTTGTTCATCGGCTGGTTGGCTGGTTGGCTGGTTGGCTGGTTGGTGCAAAATGAAAGAGCCTGGAACGTGTTTTTACCTAGGGTGGAAAGCCAGCATGAGGGAAAGTCTGAAGCCACAGGGTGAATAAAGGAACTCAAGGATGAATGTGGTGGTCCCAGAGGAGGCTTTTGTCCCAGGGCAGGAAGTGCATCTCTGCCTTTGGGAGGGGAGGGAGGGAGCAAGGGCTGTATAAATGTCCATGCAGATAATTTTGGGAGTCAGTGACTGGAGAGACAGTATTTATATTAATTATGCTTTCTAAAAATTGATTTTAGTCATCATTCTACTAAGCATGTTATAAAACTACGATTTCCAATGCCAAAAATGACCGAGCTGGGCTGGGTGCGGTGGTTCACACCTGTAATCCTAGTGCTCTTGGAGGCAGAGGCAAGAGGACTGCATGAGCTCAGGAGTTCAAGACCAGCTTGAGCAAGAGTCAGACCCCATGGCTACTAAAAATAGAACCACTAGCCAGGTGTAGTGGTACATATCTATAGTCCCAGCTACTGGGGAGGGTTTGGCAAGAGGATTTCTCAAGCCCAAGAGTTTGAGGTTGCTGTAAGCTACGATGCCCCAGCACTCTACCTGGGTGTCAGAATAAGATTGCATATCTAGGCTCGGCACCTGTATATAGTTGTGGAGCCAGCCACGTACATGGAGGCGCGTGGGTTCTAATGCAGCCCGGGCCAGCTAAACAACAATGACAACTGCAACAAAAAAATAGCCTGGTGTTATGTCAAGCACCCATAGTCCCAGCTACTTGGGAGATTGAGGCAAGAAAATCGCTTAAGTCCCAGAGTGTGAGGTTGCTATAAGCTGTGATGCCACAGCACTCTACCAAGGGTGACATAGTAAGAATCTGTCTCAAAAAAAAAATGACTGAGCTGATGGTGACACGTGTCAGTCAGGAAGCTGAAGCTACACCACACAGCCACCAATGGTCAGTATTTTCTATGCTATTTGAAACCACAATCTGACTTATTTTTTGACTCAGTTAAATTTCTTTCAGCTTTAAGCTTGTGGATCACACCAATTTTAAGCAATTTCACTTTCCTTAATGTCAAGCTTTAGCGTCTTTGCCCCTCAAAAGTCAGCAGCAGTTGTTCCAATCAGTAACCACTTGAAAACAGAAATCTAAACACTTCAGCTGAGTCTATGCAGAATTGCTACCTTTAAGACATACCCATCTTGTGCTCACTTTAGCAGCACAGGTACTAAAATCAGAATGATATAAAGATTAGCATGGCCCCTGAGCAAGGAAGAAACACAAATTCATGGCGTGGCTGTGCAGCAGGGCAAGATCATCCTCACTGCCACCTTCCCTACCAGCATGCTGGTCTCCCAGGTCCTGCCGCCAGCTTCCAGCCTGACCCTGCCCCTGAAGCCAGAGACAGCCATCTCAGTGCCTGAAGGAGTCAATATTCTTTTTTAAAAAAGATATCTGTCTTGAAAGTAACCTTTCTTCCTACCAATATGACAAGTAGGCCCATCTGGGAAGATCCTTCAAGTTTCTGTTACAGAATAGCACAATCTGACAAGGTCTGGGTGGTGACATGTGAGATCTATTTCGTAAATAAAGCACCTGTCCCCAAGTTGGAAACGGAACAAATCCATGGTGAGAAGCTGTTCAGTAAAAGGAAAACTCACACTAGGTGAGCAATCAATTACTGAAGAGGTTATCCATCCCAGTGCACTTGTTTTAGAGCACATGAGCTGAAGCCCAGAGTGCCATATGGTCCACTGGGATCAAAGCCAGGACCTGCCTCCAGGTCTCCCGACTCCCAGCCCAGGTTCGTTTCTTCTCTCATAAGATCTTTTTCCTGGTGGGCTGCAGACTCCACAGGGGCAGGGCTTTCTTCCATCTTGTTCACTTAGGAATCCCCAGCATAGAGGTGGGAATCAAAAATATCTGCTTTCCAATAAGTTAACCACATTCAGGTTAAATCGCTATTGGTCATTCATGAAGTTTCATGCAGAGCTGAACCTCAAAAGGTCTCAACAGAAAGCAAAAAAAAATCACCAACCCATAAACACATGGGTCATGAACTCCGAAAATACTGGAAACTCTGGACACGACTTCCAGGGTAGAAAGAAGCCTTGGGAACAGCAGCCCAGAGCAGCCTCTCATAAAAGCATCCATGCCAGGGTTTCATTTGTCATGGCAGGCACCATGCCCCTAGTCATCTATATAGCTTGAGAACAAAAGTTTCCACGTTGCCTGCAAGTCGGCTTTAACAAACTTGAGTCCTCTTTAAAATATTTAACAGGCGCTCTCCTCTCCCCAAACACTGCGACTGCTAAGCCTCATTTCATCTTTCCATTATCAAACCTGCCCAGGATTTTTTTTTTTGTAAATTGAAATCCCCCTTTCTTTTGCACATAGCAATACATTCCATCCCTGCCAGAGGTATGCAGGCATTCCACGGAGTCAAGGTTTGAAAGTGACATTTGCCACAGATGAAGTTACTTTTTTTCAAACAAGACCCTGTGATGTTCTTCATTTTGCTGAAAACCATGTGCTGGCTTAATGCCTTTCTACCCTGAGAAAGACCAAATTCTTTCCAGAAACATTTGCTAAAAGAGTCTTTAGTGGGAATTGTATACCCTTTCAGCGTTCTTCAGTTTGGGTTTGGTTTGAGTTAATTGGCAAATGGTGAAAATAAGTACTTACATCTTTTGCCCCTAAATCAGGAGTTGCTGCTGCTGCTGCTGTTATATCCCATGGTGACAGCCTGCTGTTACTCACAGCTGGCAGACACTGTAAACTGTGATGCCACGTCAGCCGCCCAGAACCTTTCTGTTTTAGTAACAGTTTCCCAACGGAATGACTTAGTATGTAGCTCCTGAGGCTGGAAACATGATCTGACCACCATATTGAGAAGGTCATTCTCTGAAATTACAGAAAGAAACCACACATACCCCTTCATTTATCTGAATGAATGTCTAAACAATCATGATAGCAAGTTAAAAACTGACAAAAAAATACCATCTGGATTAGAAATTAAAAAAGCTTAGGAACTCTTAGCATTACAAGTGTTTGTTCCTCACAAACACATCAGTTTGGAGCGGTAAAAACTGAAAAAGTGGATGCTCACAAAAAGGGAACTAGTTTAATATATAACGAGATATTTATACTGTGAAACATTTGGATATTAATAACAAATAATAAAATAAAGCTATACCATAAGACTCAGAGGGATCTCTAAAACATATTATTGAGTAAAAAGGTATAATATGCCAAATACCATTATGTATGCATACATAGAATTATATAAGATTATATATGGCTATTTATGTCTCTACATAGATTAAAGTATATAAAAGAGACATACCTGGCTCCTAATAATACTTGCTTTGTTTAAGAAAGAGGGTATCAAGGGTAATGGGTAAAAGTAGAAGTAACTTTCTTTTAAAGGTTTTATAATTAAACAACATTTATTACAACCCATTCCTGTAAATCTGTTTGTATGAGTGGTGTGTGTGCTTAACAAGACGTATGTGTAAGTTTATAAAAGTGTTAATTGGATATCTTAAAGTGGTGGGATTCCAGATGATTTTTTTTAACTCAATATATTTTTATGTATGTTTCAATGCAAACACTTTATGTAAACAGAAGAAATGCGATAGCTGTTTTTATTATGTAAAAGTCATTGACAAGTGGTAACTTGTCTGAACTCTTATGCTTCCAAGCCCTCTGCGGACTCTTAAGTGGATTGGGGTTTTTTCCGCTCTCTGTTTCAGATACACTCAAGAATTCTAAGGATGTCTTGTGCTTATCTGGAAAAGAAAAGCCGTGCCAAAAAAAAATGTAAAATCCTTTTCTAGCCCAGACCTCACACAGCCCTTTTCTCCTTTGAGATTGTTGTCAGAGGCAGGTCACATCTTTAAGCCCATCTTAGCTGCATTCTACTGAGCGAGGGACCCCAGAGCACACGCCCACACAGAGATGTTGCTGACAGTGCTGCTCAAGCCATACTGTCTCACAGGATGCCTCCAGGGTGACTCAGAAATTATTTGAGAAAAAGCCAATTGACAAAAGGAAGAAGAGACTTGGAATTGATGAACCAACCCCACCATTTTACCAACAGAGCCAGAAACAGAGAAATAAGCTGTTATTGATCAATAGCCCAATAACCAACACCTTTTACACAAGTAGAACACAAGGGGTCACTATGTTTTTCCTGGCTACATTTTTTTTTTTTTTTTTTTTTTTTGATACAGAGCCACAAGCTGTCACCCGGGGTAGAGTGTCGTGGCATTACAGCTCACAGCAACCTCCAATTCCTGGGTTCAAGCGAGTCTCCTGCCTCTGCCTCCCAAGTAGCTGGGACTACAGGCGTCCGCCACAACGCCTGGCTATTTTTGTTTGGGTTGCAGCCGTCATTGTTGGTTGGTGGGCCCAGGCTGGATTCGAACCCGCCAGCTCAGGTTTACATGGCTGGCGCCTTAGCCCGCTGAGCCACAGGCGCCAAGCCCCTGGCTACGTTTTTTTTAATTAAAATGAAGTGAGATATATGAATACAGTTGAATGTTAAATGATATTTGTCATATATGATATTATATATAACAGGTATTTTTAATTGGGACTTATAGACTATTATAGATGTCTAATCATCATAATGGCTGAATAGCTGTGTATCAACTAGATACAAGTTTAAAACAGAGGAAATATATTGTGTTATATATTTATTATTCTGGAATGTAGGACGCTCACAATGTTAAAAACTTAAAATAGAGAAAGGCCTGATTTCAGCAAAATTTCCGAATTACAGAACTGTTTTCAAAATAATGCTTAAAGTAAAATAAAAAAGAAAGATTTTCATTGAGATTTACTTCCATATGTGCACTTAAGTGTTGATTGATCAGTTCCAATTTGGTATTGGGTACATGTGTTTGTTTGTCTCTCCATTCATGTGATGTTTCACTTAAAATAATGATTTCCAATTCCATCCAGGTTGTCACAAAAGATACTAGGTCACCATTTGTTATGGGAGGCATACAGCACATTTTATTAATCCATTGTATTGGGGTACGAAATGTTCTTTTACTTCAACTATAAAAATAATCCAAAGTAGATGAAATATTTGGGACTTTATCTTACAAAGGATGTGAAAGATCTTTATAAAGAGAACTATGAAACTCTAAGAAAAGAAATAGCTGAAAATGTCAACAAATGGAAAAACATACCATGTTCATGGCTGGGAAGAATCAACATTGTTAAAATGTCCATACTGCCCAAAGCAATATACAATTTTATTGCAATTCCTATTAAAGCTCTGCTGTCGTATTTTAAAGATCTCGAAAAAATAATACTTCGTTTTATATGGAATCAGAAAAAACCTCGAATAGACAAGACATTACTTAGAAATAAAAACAGAGCAGGAGGAATCACGCTACCAGACCTGAGACTCTACTATAAATTGACAGTGATCAAAACAGCATGGTACTGGCACAAAAACAGAGAGATAAATGAATGGAACAGAATAGAGAACCAAGAGATGAACCCAGCTACTTGTTGCTATTTGATCTTTGACAAACCAATTAAAAACATTCAGTGGGGAAAAGACTCCCTAATTAACTAATAGTGCTGGGTGAACTGGCTGGTGACCTGTAGAAGACTGAAACTGGACCCACATCTTTCACCATTAACCAAGATAGACTCTCATTGGATCAAAGATTTAAACTTAAGACATGAAACTATAAAAATATTAGAAGAAAGTGCAGGGAAAACTCTTGAAGGAATCAGCCTGGGTGAATTTTTTTATGAGGAGGACTCCCCAGGCAATTGAAGCAGTATCAAAAATACACTACTGGGACCTGATCAAACTAAAAAGCTTCTGCACTGCTAAGAACACAGTAAGTGTAGCAGGCAGACAGCCCTCAGAATGGGAGAAAATATTTGC
>CAUYON010074643.1:0-14552 GCA_963573935.1 Arctocebus calabarensis | reverse complement strand
GCCCAGCCATTTTTTGGTTGCAGCCGTCATTGTTGTTTGGCGGGCCCGGGCTGGATTCGAACCCGCCAGCTCAGGTGTACGTGGCTGGCGCCTTAGCCCATTGAGCCACAGGCGCCGAGACAGGAAAGAACTCTTTAAAGGGGGAATGAGCTGGGCACAGTGGTTCACACCTATCCCTCCCTTAATCCCAGCACTTTGGGGAGGCTGAGATAGGAGGATCACTTGTGCCCAGGAGTTTGAGACTAGGCTGGGCAACAAAGTGAGATCCTATCTCAAAAAAAAAAAAAAAATTAAAATTAGCCAGGCATGGTTGTGGCACACCCATAGTCCTAGCTACTCATAAGCTGAAGAGGGAGGCCAAAGCTGCAGTAAGCTATGGTCACACCACTGCACTGCAACTTGGGTGACAGAGTGAGACTGTTTTCTAAAAAAACAAGTCAAATTCCGAAAAATAAAGGCAAAGGAATAAATCCAAAGACAAAGACAGAGGAGAGGGAAGAAGAGGAAAAGGAAGGGAGGGAGGGAGGAAGGGGAACAGTAGGTAAAGAAGAAATTTAAAAAAATAGAAAATAAAAATAGAAAAGAGAGACTCCAAAAGGACAAAATTTGGTTTTTAGGTTCTTAGAAAATAACAATAAAAAAGATTTTTTAAAAAAACTAATCCAGAGGCTCAGCTCCTATGGCTCAATGGGCTAAGGTGCCAGCCACATACACCTGAGCTGGCGGGTTTGAATCCAGCCCGGCCCGCCAAACAACAATGATGGCTGCAACCAAATAATGGCCGGGCGTTGTGGTGGGCGCCTGTGGTCCCAGCTGCTCGGGAGGCAGAGGCAAGAGACTCACCTAAGCCCAGGAATTGGAGGTTGCTGTGAGCTGTGATGCCACAGCACTCTATCCAGGGTGACAGCTTGAGGCTCTGTCTCAAAAATATATATATATTAAAAAAAAAAAATTAATCCAGAAAAAAGTATAAATAAGCAATCTTAAGAATAAATAGTAGGGACATAACATATGCAGCAAAAATTAAAGTGAGAACATATTAGGAGCAATGTTTTGCCAATAAATTTGAAAATTTTTTTTTTTCTTTTTTCTCTTTTTCTTGAGACAGAACCTCAAGCTATCTCTCTGGAGTGCTGTGGCATCACAGCTCACAGCTTCCTCCAACTCTTGGGCTCAAGTGATTCTACCTCCCAAGTAGCTGGGACTACAGGCGCCCACCACAAGGTCCTGGTAGTTTTTAGTTGCAGTTGTCATTGTTGTTTGGCAGGCCCAGGCTGGATTCGAACCCACCAGCTCTGGTGTATGTGGCTGGTACCTTAGCCACTTGAGCCACAGGCGCTGGGCCAAATTGAAAATTTATGATGAAACAGATACATTACTACAAAATTATAACCCACTGAGATCAACCCTGAAGAAGGAGACAACTACTAGATTGGTAGTTAGAAGCTTTTCCACAAAGAAGCATCAAAAAACATTTATATATATATTAAACTATATATATTAAAAATCAAATATATATATTAAAAAGTACATTTTTCCAGAAAAAAAGAGCAAACATACCAAAACTCATAAGGCAAAGTAGAACACACAAGAAAGAAAAATTATAGACCAATTTCAATAAATACAGAACATTTCCATGAAAAATATTAAATAAAATATTAACGAAACGAGGAGGAGCAGATTCGATAAGTTCCTACCTAAGGGGTGCAATGTAGGGAGGGGTAAATGGCACACTTCCTGGATGAAGGATGCAACCGTGACTTGAACTTAACTTTAAAAAAATGTAAATAGCATCACATAATTGTATATACCCTCTTACTAAACCGAAATAAAAGGGAAAAATAAAGATGTTAAAAGCAGAAAAAAGAAATATTAACAAAACAAATACAGTTATGTCTAAAAAAAAATATCACAATCTAGTTGAGTTTGTCCCAGGAATTGCTAATTTGGGTTCAATGTAAGAAAATTGATTAATTAATTTACCACTCAATGAATTAAAGGAAGCAGAAAATATATTTAATGATATTCCATATCAAGTCAAGCTTGAGAATAACCTCTAGGCAAAACAGGAAAAAGGGAAAATTCTTTAATTCAATAAAGAGGATATTAAAATCATTCAGAACGAAATGTCTCCAGAACTCTCTTTGTAATCAAGCCTAAGACCGGGAAGCCCAGTGACTGTTTCTCCTCAGCAAAATGGAGCTTATAACTAGGAAGGTAAGATATGGAAAAGAAACAAAAGGCATAAAGGTCAGAAAAGAAGAAATAGAACTTGCATTACTTGCTGGTGAAGTCACCATCAATATACAGAAAGCAGAATAAAAATACAAAGAAGGCACCTGGCTCTAATTTTTATTCTTTATATTTTTGAGACAGGGTCCCATTCTGATGTCCAATTTTTTTTTTTCTGATGTCCAATTTATTGGCAAAACATTGCTCCTGGAATACAGTGGCATGATCATAGCTCACTGCAGTTCCTAGTCTAATATTAATATATAAAAGGCATGTGTTCTATACCCCGCATGAATTATATCTTAAAAGTGCAGTATTGAGGGCCAGGTGTGGCGGCTCACGCCTGTACTCCTAGCATTCTGGGACTGCCGGAGTCAGGAGTTAGAGACGAGCCTGAAAAAGAGGGATCGCTGTCTCTACCTAAAACAGAAAAACCAGCTGGGCGTTGTGGCACATACCTGTATTCCCAGCTACTCTGGAGGCCTTGAGGCAGGAGAATGAGCCCGAGAGATTGAAGTTGCTGTGAACTGTGATGACAAGACACTCTACCCAGGGCGACAGAGTGAGACTCTGTCTCAAAAAAAAAAGTGTTGAATGAAAGAACATCAAGGTAGAAAAAAATAAATAAGATTTTGTTTATATAAATACACAAAAGGGACAGAATTATAAAATTTACCTATTGGCGATACAAACACAAGTGGTAGAGCTATAGAGAATAAATAGCATCAAATTCAAGATACATTTTAGCTTTGGGGTGGGAATTAGGAAAAGGACGAAGTCATTCTTCTCCTATGATAAGTATATAAATATATATATTTAGCACAAATATAAGTAGCACAGTATACTATATGTATATATAGAATACAGTGGGGAGCTGGTCATTTAATAGGAACTTACGGTGAATTTATGGCACTTGTGGTGACTTTATCAGCTTACTTTATATGTTTTGGCAAAATAAATAGCCCCACTACAAGATTCAAATATATATATACAGATTATGTTGTGCTGTGTTGCTCAGGCTAGACTTGAACTCTCGGGCTTAAGCAATCACCCCACCTCAGCCTCCTGAGTAGCTGGGACTACAGGCCGGAGCCACCATACCTAGAGAGAATATGTATTTTAGTATATTAAATGATTGTATTTCTATAAATGGTTTTATAGAGAGGCATACTAATATATGCCTGGTCTTCTTTTTTTCATATCCACTCTTACATGAGGAATTTGACAGAATTGGGCAACTATTAATTCATCCTATTATTTAACTAAACTCATCTCCAACAAACCTGGCAAAAAGCAAAAGAAACCTATAAAAACACAGGGCTTTCACATGTGTACAGGCCAAGGCTGTGAGTGCCCAAACAGCCTAGGGCCGTAAGGAATGAACAGCCTAATGTTGTTCACACTGTATTGATGACTTTTATAAAAAGAAAATTCAGCATCTAGGGGAAAAACACATATTGAGCCACAAGAAGACATAGTACCAGCTTTATAATATTCTTAATTGCCAAGACAAGTCCCTTTAGAGAAAGCTTTTGAGAGGACTCAAAAATGCAAGCCTTCAGCTGCAACCTCGCAGTTAGCAACCTGGAGGAATCAATTAGCAGTCATGCAAGCAGTGGAGGCTCTTTATCTTCCTAAAGGAAACATTCTAAGCAGCCAAGCTCTTCCAGATGGCCCTGAACAGTCTCCTAGTCTCCTTGGCTCTCAAGAAATTGACTTTGTCTTTGAACAACCATTAAGAGCTGCAACCTCCGGAAACCCCGTTCCTACTATCCGCTCATGATCCAAGTCTCTGCCTGATGGTCCTGGGAACTGAAGCAACTCCTCAAATCCTAACACTGAATGCAGAATTCCCTAACACAAAACAAGAACTATTCCAGTTATCCTGAGAATGGGTTCCTTGAGGGGAGACAATGCCAGAGGCAGCCCCCCCGAGTGCCCTTTGTGGCCACATAGAAAGAGGAACTTGGGGACTGGCTGTCTGTGCTGAAGGGTCACTTGCAAGGGAAATGAAAGAGACTCCGCCTTCACCTCACCTTTTCAACATCTGCTTTGGTGACATTGATGTCAGCATCCATTTTCTCAAAGTACTGCTGTGCTCGGTCAGCCTCTTTGCAATCTCGTTCAAATCGTCTTTTACTCTAAAATGAGAGGAAAATACTTACGGATGAAACCAAGATTCCTATGAGATGATATAATGTTACCATAAACCTCCTCCCCCCCCAAAAAAACAATTCTTCTCTGAATTGATTTATGTCATAAATTCCAAAAAGTCATTTTAATATCTGCCTTTATTTTCATCGAAAACTGCCTAACCTTTGTTTTTTCCATATAGCATTTAGAAAAACACTCTACTTGAGCTCTTCCGGCTCAAATCATCGATAATGGCTCTAAAATCAAACTAGATTCTAATGAGAAAAATCCACAAGGACGCTTCTTTAGTGTTTTTGTTTGTTTATGTTTTTAACTTAACTGATCGATTCAAGCTTAAATTCAAATGAGAAAATCTATGAAGACCTTTCTTTAGCTGTTTGCGTTTCACTTACTGATTCGAGCTGCTTCCAGCAAGCCTCTATGTGCTGCTGGGCTCTACGCCCATCGTGGAAGTTCTGGAAAGGAGAAAACACACAGCGATTAGTAGTTCCTCTTTCTCCTATGAACACTGAAAAAAAACTTTTCATCCACTTTTATTTTATTTTTATTCTATTATTTTCGTAGACAGAATCTCACTCTGTTGCCCAGGCTAGAGTGCAGCAGCATCATCATAGTTCACTGTAGCCTCAAACTCCTGGGCTCAAGCGATCCTCCTGCCTCAGCCTCCTGAGTAGCTGGTACTACAGGCTCTGTGGGACACAACTACAAGAGAGACTTTACCTAACAAATGCAAACATTGTAACCAAGTTGTTTGTACCCTCACATTAACCTGAAATTTTAAAAAACATATTTAAAAGACAGACAAAACTAGCTGGGCATTGTGAAGGGCGCCTGTAGTCCCAGCTACTCTGAAGGTTGAGGGAAGAGGATCACTTGAGCCTAAGAGTTTGAGGTTGCTGTGTGCTATGACACCAGGGCACTTTACCAAGGGCAACAAAATGTCTCAAAAAAAAAAAATTAGACAAAAAAAACCATTTAAATATTGAATACCTAGTATGTACAGTCCAAAGAAATCTAAGAGTAAAAGTGTAAATTAAAGAAGAAATGAAAATAAAAATAGTCAACTCAGATGAAAAGAGTTTTACTTAGAGGGGAAAAAATAGTCAGAGTTGCCTTTAAAATTTCAGATACAATAATAGTGAATTAGAAGGCTTGTATATGCCACTTATAGAAACAAAAGGAATATTTTTAAAGACATCACTCACTTTGATCATCTTTTTTTGAGAAAGAGTCTCACTTTGTAACCCATGGTAGAGTGCCGTGGCATCACAGCTCACAGCAACCTCCAACTCCTGGGCTCAAGAGATTCTCTGTCCTTAGCTGGGACTACAGGCACCCACCACAATGCCCAGCTATTTTTAGAGATGAGGTCTCACTCTTGCTCATGCTGGTTTTGAACCTGTGAGCTCAGGCAATCCACTTGCCTCGGCCTCCCAAGTGCTGGGATTATAGGTGTGAGCCACTGCACCTGGCCTCCACTTTGATCATCTTTTAATTACTGTGAGACATAATTCACACACTATACAATTCACCCATTCAAATCATGCAATTCAATCATTTTTAGTAGAGTTGCAAAGCTATGCAACTACCACCACAACCAATGTTAGCAATCCTGTGTCTTAGCTGTTACCACCTATTTCCCCCACCTCCCAGTCCTAGGCACCATCCTTTACTCTCTGTCTCTGTGGCTCTGTTTATTCTGGGTGTTTTATATGAATGGAATCACATAGTGTGAGCACTTCTGTGACTGGCACGTTTTCATTATGTCATAACGTTCATTAACATGGTGTTTTAAAGGCTCAGCCATATTGCCACATGCACCATTTTCACTGTCGACTGATTATTCCATTATGTGGCTATCCCACATTTTGTTTACCCATTCATTAACGGACGGGCATTTGGGCTGTTCTCAAGTTTGAGCTATTATGAATACTGCTGTCACAAAGATTTGTATGAGAGTTTTGTAAGGGTGGATATTCACATTACTTAGTTGTTTTTTTTTTGAGACAAGAGTCTCACTTTGTTGCCCTTGGTGGAGTGGCATCATAGCTCAGAGCAACCTCAGACTCTTGGGCTCAAGTGATTCTCTTGCCTCAGCCTTCTGAGTAGCTGGGACTACAGGTGCCCGCCATAACATGCAGCTACTTTTAGAGACGGGGTCTCAATTCTTGCTCAGGTTGGTCTTGAACTCCTAAGCTCATGCAATCCACCCACTCGGTCTACCAGAGTGCTAGGATTACAGGCCTGAGCCCCGGCACCTGGCCAACCTGCTCTGTTACTGACCTGGGCCAGTTCACCCCTCCTTAGGCAACCTGGTAGTCCCCTGCTCCCAGGAGGCCACGGCATCGATGTAAATCTAACTGTAGAACTGACTGGCAGTGCGCTACAGCCAAGAACTAGCTCCTGCACTCAAGTGAGCTTCCTGCCTCAGCCGCTTGAGCACCTGGGACGACAGGTACACACCACTCTGCCTGGCTTAGATGTGCCTAAATGTAAGTTCACGTCCTTGCTATCTGTGAAGGCCCTGAGGCGCGCACGTGTGTGGGGTTACCCAGCAACCTCAGGGAGCTGGTGTGGGTGAGCCTCCGGGACAGTGTTAGGAGATGAGGCCAGAGGAGGAAGGGGGAGTTGAGCAGGCTCCTGCAGGCCTTTTCATCTGAATGAGCTACAGCCAGGGGATGACTCTGAGCATAGATGTTGGGAAGGGAAGATTCCAGACAGATGCTGTTGCAATGCCCTGGACATGACTAGGCCTCAGACCAGGTGGTACTAGTACAGTGGGGAGGGATGGGGGCTTCACATTCATTTGGGGTATTTTCAGATTAGTCAAACCACCAGGTTTGTCTGGGGGACGGGACCACATGTGAGAAAGTGAGAAGCCCAGAGTGACTTTGAGGTTGCTGGTCTGACCTTCAGTAGGAGAGGGAAGTCTCAATGGGTCTGGCCAGGGATGCTCAGGAATGTGGTTTTTATACAGGTTCAAGGTGACATTTCTAGGAGACTCCCAAGTAGAAAGGCTGATACGCACTTGGCTGCACAAGTCTGAGTTCAGAAAAGGGTCAACACCAAAGATAAATTTGAGACCATAATAAAGTGGGGTAGTTAAAGATGAGGTCACCAGAAAAGACAAATAACTCAAGGAAAGAAATGCTAGAAATATTAAGAAAATGATGTCTTTTTTTAAAATTCAGAGACCTAAAATTGCCACTTCCCAAAATCTTTTAATATCTTTCCACTGTGACCTCACTGTCTCGGGCAATGAACACACTGGGGGGAATTTCCCAGCCCCACTCTCCACCCTGTTCTGGTCCTCAGAGGACGACCTGCTTGGACCCTGTGAATGGGCTCCCTCACCCAGGCCTGAGGGCAGGATCTGTACCTGCGGCCTCCTCTGGCTGAGATGCTGGTGTGTGGGCGGTTCAGTCGTTGAATTCCCCAGCTGAGACGCTGCAGGTTGGCTGGGCCCGGAGACCTTGCACACAGCTCAAGGTGGCACCCCTGCAAGGCTCCTCCTTGCCCTCTGCGGCCTGGGGGCCACCCCATCCCTTACTCCTTCTCCTGAACCCTGTCTACAAACTCCTAAATGCTCCTTCCACTAAGCCCCTTCCTTCAGTTCCTGGTTTGAACGTGCTGTTTTCGGCACTGTGGAGACGGTTGGGGAGAGACAGGAAGCGAGGCCCCCTAAGTCAGAACCTATGACTTAGCTGAGTCAGGAGAGATAACTGACTCGGGAAGGCAAGGGAAGAGAGGACACATCAGGCTTTCTTTCTCTTTTTCCTTTACGAACAGTGCTCCTTTATAAGGGGATGTTTTCTTGTGTCTCTTTGGAGGTCGAGTTTCACTGTTTTAAGCTCCTCTTTGCAGTAAGTTTTATCTATTCAGCGGCTTTCAGGTCTCTACAGAGTAAGGGGAGCCCCTCGGGGCTTCAGTTTTCAGCTCTCATAATGGACACAGGGACAAAACAGAAAAGAGAAGTTCAAGGCTATGGAAGAATCAAGGATTAAAGTGGAGGGCAAGGTTAGGAAAACTCTGAAACTTGGAAAAAGTATGTCAAATGCAAGCCGGTTTTCTAAAAACCACATGTACCACTTTTAAAAACCCTGGAGGGAAAAGGGGAGAGATGTTGTGGGGGGGAGAGAGACAGATCGGGAAGTAGAACAGCTGGGGAGAATCCCAGGAGAGACAGGAGGGCCGGTCAGACCAGCGGGGCTAAGCGTACCCTCCCAGGGAGGCAGCTGGGGCCCTGATGTCCTCACCTGGTGAATTCTCTGTCATGAGAACTAATCCCTTTCCCAGGCAGGACCAATGTTCTGCAGTTTGCTGCAGAGATACCACCATTCCTCAAACTTTTACTCTGAGATTCAAAGACAGGCACAAAAAGACAGAGACAGAAAAACCCAGCTCCAAATGCAGAGCTGTACTCTAGGTTTTCACACTATCTCTATAGCAACTCTTAAAATGAATGTTTTAGCAAAAAATGAAAGCTCCCTTTCACCCCTGGACAGTACTGTGGGTGAGGACAGGAAATGCACAAATGTGCACACCAAACACAGACCTTGACACTGCGGGGCACAGGTTGTCTGGATTTTATAAAAGGAATCAAGAAGCAAGAACCCCCCCCCCCAAAAAAGTCTTGTTTTGGAAGCATTAGAGATGATTTGATTGAATAATCCACATAGTAAATCCTCCTGCACTCCGTAAAGGTTTAGTAAACACGCATTTACGTTTAATGCACACCTAGACTTTACTGGCGCATTTTCTCCCACGAGGATGCCACGGTTACAGTCTCCTTCCGTGATTAAACAATTATCTGAAATATGCAACTACAACCTTACCATGCAATGGTTTTCTTTTCGTAGCGTATGTCCCGCCACCATTTATGTGGCTATAACACACAGAAAACTCTCTGTGTGGCGGGATCCCTTAGGAAATTAAGGATAGAGCAAAAGTCCTCCTTCCGCCCCATGTGCCGGGACCTGAAGAGCTGGGGCCGTTTGTAACCAGTTCTATCTTCACTCTTTTCACCGGAAAAGCCATGTTAACAGTTGCAAAGTTAAACAAACAAACTGGCTTGCCAGATGTGTTTGTTGTTTATCAAAAAACAATGGCAGAACACTTCTTCTCTGGACAGTGAGCAAATGTGTGTCTAAAAAGTGTGCCTCCAAGCTCTGAATAAGGAGGGATTGTTCTCCGAACAAAGATAATAAGCCCTGCTTTCCGAGCCATGGAATGAAGTCATCCCTGCTCCTTTCTCCTATCAGAAAAGAGACAGGAAATGCCGTCTCTAGGGACCCAGAGGAAGGCTCTTTACTTTCTCCTGTAATAAGATGCTTTTAGTTTCTCTTAAAACATAATCATGGGCTAAAAAAAAAGTGCCTAATGGTATCAGGAGTGGCAGCTATGTGCACTTATTTTCACGTCAACTTGTTAGCAGAACTTGAGACGGATAAAATTATCCTTCAAATTTCTTGTTAGAAACTTCCCAGTGACCGGAGGTAGCTGAGATTTAGAAAACAAAAATCACAGAGAACCAAAAACAAACAAGCATTAAGGTAAAGAAAAATAGAATGACAACGTTTTGAGACCTCACTGCACTGGAAGAAAGCATACTTAGACTGAACAAACTCACACAAACAGTCTGCGAATGTTTATTATTCGAGCTCTGCAATTAGGTACAACAGCTGCTCATCTTTACTATATAGACAGAGTTTAAACCATTAACAGTCAAAAAGGCAAAATATGGCACTGATGTGAAAGCAGCCATTTCAGGAAAAAAAAAGTAGAAAAACAAAAGAATAAATGCTCAGCTGGGAACAGTCAACCATCTGGAATTTTAAATAAAACTCAGATTCCACTGATGAAAACAAAGGAACAGAAAGACTTGAAAAGGGCAAAGAAAGAAGGCGCTTCCAGAAAACATGTCTGTGACAAACAGTGTCATTTTCTCAAAACCCACAGTGTCGCAGGTTTCTAGCCTGCTACACTAGCAGCTTCCAAGCCTGACTCGGGATCCTCAGCTTTAATAAATGGTGCAGATATTCACACGGACCCTGTGGGGGTGAGACACCCAGACCCGTTCAAGTGAGGGTTTCCCACCCTACTTAAAGGCCACACGAGAAACCAAAGCTTCCATGGCAGGACACGCATTCTGTTTTTATTCAGCAAAGCCTATTTTTCCCAAATCTGTTTATAATAAAAATACCTTCTCAATGAACTTGTTTAAAGTTTCCCAAAATACCCACATCTCGGTGTCCTGCTCCATTGCTTGGCTTCAGTCCTGACACTGACCATCTGGAACCTGCACACGGCCCTGGCCAGGCCTAAGCATCAGAGGCGGCCACGCCTCCTTCCCTCCTTCTCCAGGGGACTTGCTCATTGTCCTCGTTATTCCCAGCCGGCCTGCGCCACCTGGAATGTTCTGCATCAGTCATCTGCCTAGGCTTTAGTAGTCTTTTATCTATTTTTCAAAATAATCCAATGTTTACATATCTAGAGGTTCTTTTTCTTTTCCTTTCTTTCTTTTTGAGACAGGATCTTACTCTGTTGCCTTGGCTAGAGTGCAATGGCTTCATCGTCCGCAACCTCAAACTTCTGGGTCCAAGAGATCCCCTGGCTCAGCCTCCCAAGCAGCTGGGACTACAGGTGCCCGCCACAATGCCTGGCTAACTAATTTTCTATTTTTAGTAGAGACAGGATCTCACTCCTGCTCAGGCTGGTCTCCAACTCCTAAGCTCAGGGGACACGCCTGCCTTGGCCTCCCAAAGTGCCTGGACTACAGGCATGAGCCACCTCAGTGGGCCACTTTCTTTGAAATTCTCTTTTGTAGAATCGTGATTAACTCTTAGGGATTCTTGGAAAGGATCAACTTGAATGACTAATATCAAGCATGGATTGACTCACATCTCTCACCTGATCCCTTCTGAGGATTTATAGGTGTAACTTCCAAATCAAAACAAGGAAAGTCTCCATCAGTCAGAGTGCCAGGTCGATGGGTGGAACTTTCAGTGCAATAATCCTTCCCTGGGCTGACAGGTCTAATTCAATAATCTGTTCATCAGACCTTAACTGCGTACTTGCATGCTCATGGCACTACTCTTGGTATGAGGAAAGCAGTGTGAATTAAACAAAGTCCCCTGCCCTTGTGAAACTCAGTCGACCTAGTAAGAGACACGGAGTAGGGGAATGAGGAGAGACAGGTGGGGTGAAGGTGACTGCTTTAGACAGGGTCATCTGGGGTGACATTCAGTAGAAACTTGAATATTATGTAGGCGTGAACTAGCAACGTTCTGGGGAAACACCCTTCCAAGCAGCAGGAAGCGCAAACACACGGCCCTGTCAGACAGGGCTCCTCCTGTTCAAGCAAAGTGAGAAGCCAGTGCCATTAGACTTGACGTGGATAAGGTGGCAAAGCAGCTAGAGGTGTGAGGAAGCACAGCACGGTGATGGTTTAGGAGGGGAAGTGGCATGGCCCGATCTGCAGCACTGCAAGTCCAGAACACAGCAAACGGGGTGGGAGTGGTAGGGGTCGGAGGATGGGAGAGCTGGTGTGGACAGCTTGACCACGGCCCCCCGGGAAAGCATAAAGGCAGAGAGGTGAATTAGGAGGCTCAGCACAGCCCCCCATCTGGGAGACGACGGCCAACCCCACTAATGAGGGTAGACACGGGAGAAGTGGTGAGCAGCGTCTGGACTCCGAGTGCTGACCGAGGGCAGAGCAGACGGGACTTGGCAGGAAGATGCGGAGGGTAAGGGGGAAGAAATGTCCCAGATGGCCCCGGGTTTTCAGCCAGAGCAACTAGGTTAAAAACGGTGCCATTTATTGAGAACTGGAGGAAGTGTAGACTGGAATGGGGCGTGGTAAAGGAGTTGGCAGGTCAGAGACAGGTTTTTGGCAGTTAACAGGGCTACTGCACTGCAGAAGGCCTGGACCTCAGCCCTCTGCAGACGGGGGCACAATGGGGGATGTTGCACCAGGTATCTGAGGAGAGATGTCAAACAGGTGGCTGGATGTAGGAGAGTCAGGGAGGCACAAAACCTAAGTCAAGGAATTGTCACAATTCTCAGGAGAAACACAAAACCCAAGGTTCGAGTCCAGGAAGAGAATTACTGTCCTGTAAACTAAGTATGTTCTCCCATGAATGATGACATACGATTTCTTTGGTTCACCAAATCAATAGTTTTGTAGGTAACATAACCTCAGTGGTGAAAGGGTCCATTCTTAACAAACAGAATGCCACTTGTACATGTTCTTTCAAAGCACAGAAGACATAACAAAACAAAACACCTCCTAGAGCTATGTTAAGCCAGGGGATTTATATGTCAGGTCGATGTGTGAGGAGGAGTCTGATACCAACCTATAAAGATTTTTAAGTGTCTGCTAGGCACTGATACAAAGAGAATTCCTAATTCTTTGGGCTGGCTGGTATATGAGTGAGACTCATGGAAAGACCTAGAACTAAGAGACAGAAAGGCTTCTTACTTCTCGATTCATTTAAACCAGTGGTTCTCAGCCTTCCTGATGCTGCAATAAGGGGTCGCGACCCACAGGTCAAGAACCGCTGATTTAAACAGATGTAATGCTACCAGAACTGTTATGAACACTTTTGCCAGGTCATGAAACCCGAAATCAGTACCGTTTTATGTTTCCTTTCTACATGTCCTGAATCAACATGACTAAATAAATCAGAAATGGGCTTGTAATTAGCTAGATCGCGCACATAAATTCCTTTTAGTTTTTGCTTTTCTTCATGCTAAGTTTTATCTCTTTGCTGTACTCTCTCATAGAAATCTTTTTTTCTAAATATATTGGAGTCAATGATGTAAAACTGCCCCGTAAGAAATTAACCCCCTTGAAAAGGTTCATGAATCAGACCTATCCAATATGAAATGTTAAATCTTTTTTATCATTTTAAAAAGAATATAGCTTTTAGTGTAGCATCAATTTTCTAACATTTCAGGAACATTGGGAAAACTTTTAAACAGTCAATTCTAAGTAATGTGGGGTCTATCGACACATGGGTATGAGGCTTATAAAAATTTTAGTGAGTCGCTGAAAGTGTTATATAATTGTCTCCTCTAGCACTCTTCAGATAAAAAGTGATTCTGCTCCCTGCCAAGATTTTGTGAGTAATGAACCATATTTTCCACCTGCAGGGAGTTTTCCTGAAATTCCAGAAAATGCTGGTGAGAACTTTCTGGTTCTCCTACAGGAGCCACAAATCTCCATAAATTCCTCCTATGTGATTAGTGGTGACCATTGTGGGGAGCCCTGGACAGACTCAAAGGTTGGAGCAGAACCAAACAACTTGATTCAATGTGTAGAAGTTGCTAGTAGGATTAGAGTAGTTCTTGTGGAGGAACTTATCTGTCATCATCACTACCCATATCTCGGATGAGCCAATTCGCATCCATGCTGATCACATCAGCAACATTTGGGAGTCTCTTCTATAATTCTGTTGAAGACCATTAACCTTATAAGTGATCGAGATCTATAAATAATGCATGTTTAATCATGTGCACTTGACTTCATAGTCTCATTTCTGGGAATTTAGCTTGGGAAGTAATCTCATGCCACACACAAAGAAAACAGCTGTAAAAGTAAAGACCTCACTGCTATATTGTTTAGATGGACTAGCTAAATGAGTAAATAAATTAAAAACTGGTAATAGCCTATAAATCAAACAACAAAGACTTGGCTGGTTTTTTTTTGGTTGTTGTTGTTGTTTTTAAGGATAGGTTTTTGCTGTATTGCTCAGTTTGGTCTCCAATACCTGGGCCCAAGTGATCCTCCCACCTCAGCCTCCCGAGTAGCTAGGACTATGGGCACACATCACTGTACTCAGCTCCAGAATAGTTAGAATAATACGCAATTACTGTACAATTCCAATTATTAAAACTATATTTCTGGCTCAGCACCTGTGGCTAAGCGGGCTAAGGCACCAGCCACGTACACCTGACCTGGCGGGTTCGAATCCAGCCCGGGCCCGCCAAACAACAATGACAGCTGCAACCAAAAAATGGCTGGGCGTTGTGGCGGGTGCCTGTAGTCCCAGCTACTTGGGAGGCAGAGGCAGGAGACTCGCTTGAGCCCAGGAATTGGAGGTTGCTGTGAGCTGTGATGCCACAGCACTCTATCCAGGGTGACAGCTTGAGGCTCTGTCTCAAAA
>CAUYON010074642.1:0-15091 GCA_963573935.1 Arctocebus calabarensis | reverse complement strand
ACAGCAACCTCCAGCTCTTGGGCTTAAGCGATTCTCTTGCCTCAGCCTCCCGAGTAGCTGGGACTACAGGCGCCCGCCACAGCGCCCAGCTATTTTTTTGTTTTGCAGTTCAGCCGAGGCCGGGCTTGAACCCGCCACCTTCAGTATATGGGGCCGGCGCCCTACTCGCTGAGCCACAGGAGCCGCCCTACAGAATTCTTTTCAAGTACACACAGAACATTTACAAAACTTGACCTTACACTGGGCCATCAAGCAAATCTCAATAAATTTCAAAAAACTAAAAGAATTGAGAGTATATGTTCTCTGACCAAAATGTAAAATAACTAATAAAAATATAACTAGAAAACTCCCAATGTTTGGAAATCAAAAAATGCTCTTCTAAATAACCCATGGATCAAAAAAGAAATGAAAATGAAAACTAGAAAAAGAAATATTTTCTTTGAGATTGAGTCTCACTTTCTCGCTCTCAGTAGAGTGCAGTGGCATCATAGCTCACAACAACCTCAAACTCTTGGGCTCAGGTGATCCTCTTGCCCCAGCCTACCCAGTAGCTGGGACAACAGGTGCCTGCCACAACACTGGTCTATTTTTAGAGACGGGTCGCTCTCTGGCTCAATTGGTCTCAAACTCCTGAGCTCAAGTGATCCACCTCCCTTGGCCTCCCAGAGTGCTAGGATTATAGGTGACTAGAAAATATTTTGAACTGAATGATAAACAAAAAAGCTATATATCAAATGTGAGTCTAACAGATATTAGTAATGGGTCAATTTTTGACTCTGGTAAAGGTTGTAAAGGCATTTTCTTTGTGATAAGTCACTGAACTATATATAATTTGGGGGGACACTTTTCTTTCTGTATGTGTATAAATTTTCATAATTTGAAAAGGTTGTAAAAGAACATACCAAACAGAATTTGAAAAGAGGACAAAGAGCTACCATCAGGCCAAAAATTCCCTTTCCGAAATTTTTGAATGGTCCCATGCAGATGGACTCCAAAGGACAAAAAAGCCAATAAATGCTGAGGAATCTGATCAGCAAATGATGAGCTCCTGAGAAACAATTGGATGGGTTTCCCCAGCCAAGCCCAGGGACTCTTCCAGGCTCAGAACAGAAGGACTGGACACAAGGGCCGGCCAGGGCAGCTGGCAGAGACATGTCGAAGGCCTCCAGTTCAGGGCCTGATCACACACTGCCCAACAAACTGAGCAGCTGGCTAGCATCTGTTCTCAATCTTCATTCTCATTATAGAAGATGAATTATTTATCTCCATGGCTTCTAAAGAAAGGCAGAGAAAGGAGTGGAACAAGCCCCAGAGAACACTGTGCTGCCACAACAAACATGGAAGAAGAAAGAAAATGCCCAGCAAATCAATGACATTCCTAAGTCTGCTCTGCCCTCACAACCTTATCATCCTGACTTCCCTCTGACAAAACAAAGATTCCAAGCACTCTCTAGAATCTGCACTTAAGAGCTGCTCCTGACAACTTCACCTCACAGATTCACTGGGGGCTGACATTTCTAAAGAAAGGTGAGTTGTGTCACCCAATGTCCACAGCTACCTGCAGCCCTCAAAACGCATCCTGCCCATCTCCTCCTGGCCTAGACTCCCTGGAGTAGAGGCAACCTGTTCCTTCCCCTGCCCACTCATCACACTTGAGGCTATATCAGAGGCCCCAAGTAGGTTAATAATTTGGTTCAGAGACACCAGGAAAGTTAATAATTTGATCCATAAGGCAGGCTAATAAGTTGGATCCCTTTGCAAAGATATATCTATGTATGTACTTTTTTTTTTTTTTTTGAGATAGAGTCTCACTTTGTCACCCTTGGTAGAGTGTTATGGCATCATAGCTCACAGCAACCTCAAACTCTTGGGCTCAGGCAAGCCTCTTGTCTCAGCCTCCCAAGTACCTGGGACTACAGGCATCCATTACAATGCCTAGCAATATTTTAGGGACAAGGTTTGCTCTTGCTCAGGCTGGTCTTGAACTCCTGAGCTCAAGCAATCTGCCAGCCTTGTGCTGGGATTACAGGCATGAGCCACCATGCCTGGCCAAGATACTTTATATTTATAAAACATTTTTATGAACTTGAACTTTTACTCTCTATATAAAATACTATGCCTAAAATTTGTATGGAAACTCAAGGAACCCAGGACAGCCAAAACAATCTTAAAAAAGAAGATGAACAAAGTTGAAAGATTTACACTTGCCAATTTCAAAACAACAGTAAATTAAGACAGTATAGTACTGGTATAATGATAGACAAACAGATTAATGGGATAGAACTGATAGCCCAGAAATAACCATTAAACCTATGCTTCTTTGGTCAATGGATTTTCAACAAAGATATCAAGATCATCCAATGGGGACAATAGTATTTTCAACAAATGGTGTTGGGAACAATTGAAGAGCCACATACAGAGCAATGAAGTTGGACCCTTACCTCACAGAATATCTTTTAAAAACTCGAAATGGATCAAAAACCTAAATGTAAGAGTCAAAACCATGAAACTCTTAGAAGAAAAAAAACCTCTTGGTAACCAATAGAACCTTATTTGGCAAGGGATTCTGAGATATGACACCAAACTGCAAACAACACAAGAAAAAATAAAGTGGACTTCATCAGAATTAAAAATGTTTGGGGTCCTAAGGACATAATTAAGAAAGTGGAAAAGACACAGATTGAGTGAAAATATTTGCAAATCAGAAATATAATAAGGGATTTGTTTCTAGAATATAGAAGGTACTCTTACAAGTCATTAATAAAAAGACAAATAGCCCAATTTAAAAATGAGCAAAGGATCTGAATAAACTTTTCTCCAAAGAAGATCTACAAATATAGTAGAACCTCCATAGCTGACCACATCCTGAAGTTGACCTAATTTTCACAGACCACTGTATATATTAGTACACTAGGCTTAGTGCCTTATGTTGACCACCTCCATATGTTACCCAGTTTGTTACAAGCTCTCAGGTGGTCAACTTAAGCACCTGAAAAATGTCTATCACTGGTGATCAGGGAAATGCTAAATAAAACTACAAGAGACTACATCACACTCCCAGAATGGCTAGAATTAAAAAATCGGATCATAATAAGTATTGGTAAGGATGTGGAGAAATCAAAACTCTCATATACTGCTGGTGGGAGTGTAAAATGGTACAGCTACTTTGGAAAAGGGTAGGCAGTTCCTTAAGCAGTTAAACACACAGTTACCATATGACTAGCAAGTCTACTCCTAGATATATACCGTGTGTAGGTGAAAAGAAATGAAAGCATTTGCCCACACAAAAACTTGTACACAAAAGTTTGTGGCAGCATTATTCGTAATAGTCAGAAGGCAGAAACAACCCAAGTATTCATCCAGATGAATGGATAAACAACATGTGGTACAGCCATAAAACAAAATAATATTCAGCCATAAAAACAAATGAAGTACTGATATATGGTACCTGGGTAAACCTTGAAAACATTATGCTAAGTGAAAGAAATCAGTCACAAAAGATACATATAAGGTGTCCATAAAGTTTGTGGACAGCATATCTTTTAAAACTTAAATTATTTTAAATGATTCTCTTGATATGAAATGTCCAGAAAAGGAAAATCTGTAGAGACAGAGAATAGATTAGTGATTACGGAGGGCTAGGGGTGAGGGAAGCCTAGGAATTGGGGGTAATCAGTGAAAGGGTACAGTGTTCCTTCTTGAGTTAGTGAAGCTGTTCTAATTTAGTACCATTATTTTGGTAATGGCTACTCAACTCTGTGAATATATTAAAAACATTGGATTGTACACTTTAAATGAAGGAATTGTGTTTATCCTGAATTATATCTCAAAAAAAGGTAATACCAAAAAAGTTAAAGCAAATATCATAATCAAAATGAAATAAAAAAATATTATGTATACCTATAATGACTTCTTCAGATTGCAGCAGTTATTTCAGTAAGGAAAATAGCCCTCTAGGGTAGTGAGGACCCAGCCTCAGCTTGCATACTGCCTTCTGGTGAAGACATCTACCTCCTCAGAAGGAAGGATATGGCCAATTAATGTTACTTGAACACGTCCCTTTTGGGGGGACAAACGGTTGTGCTGATGCACACATATAAATAATATACAAAATCTGACAAGTTCGAGAACTTGTCACCATTCACTTACGCTAGCAGCACTATATGAACAATTCGGTAAGGTTTCATAACCTTGGTATATCAGTGTCTCACAGCTGCGTTTGTGCTGATGTATGGCGGTGTCTTGCTGAGTGGCATTCATTATTGCTGCATGTTTTGGTGTGCTGTTCAATGGCAGCTCTGATGACCATTCCAGAAAAAGGTCCCAAAATTGATTTGAAGCGTGGACGAGGCACTGGCATCAGTGCATAGCTTCCCAAGGGGAGCACTTTGAAGGTGACCATAGTGATATTCAGCAATGAAGTGTGTAGCACTTTTTCTGGGATGAGTTCACAAACTTAATTGTTAGCCTTTATCTACAGTACTCTCCCTGAAGGGAATTATGATGAAAACAAGTTTCTCTCTTTGTATTTCCAGAGATGCTTACACTACCTTTCAATGTTTGTGTTCAGGAAATTACCAGCAAGGCAACATCTTCATCTGGTTCTGCCAAGGCAAAGCCCACTGCTGAAGGCCACGGGGAAAAGAAAAGGCCTGTGAACTGAGAAAAACGTAGCAAAGACCTTCACAGCAAAGGGAGTCCCACTGGCTACCAAAACTGACTCTGAATCCAAACCTGGTTGATGGTCAAAGTATTTCTGTGGCTTCTTAAATTTGTGTGCTCTCCTGTTCTCTCCTAGACCTATTAAACCAGAATCTCTGGAAGAAGATCCTAGAAATCTGTGTATTTTGACAGGCTCTCTAGATACTTCTGATAGTTGGCCTGGTTTGGAAACCACTAATAGGAATCTCTGCTCATAAACAGGGAAACAAAAGTCATTGGCAGCCTGAAAGAGGGGCAGAATGACAAATGGCACCCAAGGAAACAGAGATAACGCGGGAAACAGGAGAGAACATCTCAAACACTCTAATTAGTATACTTGGAGAGACGAGAGGAGACTGCTAAATAAGAGCGTGCAGCTCCCCACCCACCTAGGCTCCTGCCTGCCTCCCGCACACTCAGGTCACAGCCACTTGTTCAAGCAGCAACCTCCCCTGCTATCTACACGCCCAGCCCTGAGGCCATGGCGGGGCAGGAAGATCTACTCCCTGCTGGACCTGGGCCCTCCCCTCCCTAAACTTCCCAGATCTGCCAGGGAGATTAAGTCAGCAGAAGAACACACACTGATGGAAGGAAATATTCACATCATATCTGTAAGGAAAAGAAACGGGTTATAAAAGTGCACATATAATTTGATCTCAAGTTTGTTAAAATTTGATCCCTCCCCCCAACACACCCAGAAAAACAATTTGGAAGGATATAAATCAAAATGTTAATAGTAGTCTCTCTGAAGAGACAGATTACAAGTGATTTTTCACTTTCTTTTCACTGAGTTTTCTATAAGAACACATCTTACCTTGATAACATAGAGGTTAATAAAAGAAAAAGGAAACATATTTTGACTGTTTAATCAAGACACATCTAAGGTAAGAGGGCCTCACAGCTCCCTAACATTCTTTCCTGAGCCCCAATCAGCTGGGGAATCTCAGCTGCTACCTCTCATAGCATCCTGAATCCCAATGGGGTTAACAGGAACTGCCTCCTACGGTTGGGTTTAAATGAAATAACACAAGTAAAGCACTTGGCACAAGGTATGGCACATGGTAAGTGCTCAACAAATGGCGGCTTGTTAATTGCTCTTAATTATCATCCACTAACTGGAACAGTGAACTCCAGGATGGCAGACAGCAGGCCACTGATAGAGGCCAAGCTGCTGCTCTTCCATCACTCCCTCTGCCCCTACAGAGAAAAGCAGGCTGTGAAGAGCCAGGTGTGTTAGACAGGAGTAAACCTGGGAGCAGAGGAGATAGGAACCCCAGGGAGGGACTAACACCTTGAGGGCTCTGTCTTTGAAAGCTGGGCAAAGTCCAGTTAAGTTGTAGTAATGGCACCAACCTTTATAAGGAAACTGTGCGCAAGTTCAAACAAAAATGTGCTGGACAGTTCATCTCCAGGAGGCTTAAACTCAGGTGCCAACTTTGCACTGGGAAATCTTCTACTCTCTGGGTCTCAAGTCTTCACAGAGGAAAAATAACCCTCTCTCCACAGGGAGTTGCAGGAGGAAATGAAGGGCTATACTGTAGGGAAGGGTTATTATCTTCACTATGGCTACCTGGAAGGCTAGGTTTGCGCAAGCCTTTGGGCAGCTGCTACCCAGTTGTTATTTAGGGAACTCACTCAACTACCTATGGGCTTGAGACTGAGGCCCACTGCACATTTCGTTCCACCTCAAGCCCTGAGGACAGTAGTGGGACCCTCTTCAGTGATTGGTCTGTCTTGGAGGAGAGAAGTCTTCCATCTTCACTGTGGATCAGACACCCAGTGAAATCAGATTACCAGCCTCCAAGGTGAGTCTCACAGGAGGCAAGTTGTGTCCCCTCCCCGAGCCAAAGGAAAGTGGATGAATGAGATCTCCAGATGCAGTAACAAGACCTTGATTTAACCTGAGCTGCATGCTAATGGGAAGTTGGCGGTGACAAACCAGGTTTCTGAACGATTAACCAGAGTGCGATTACTCCAGCCAACTGAGGCAGAACAACTGTAGTTGGCACCAGTGGCCAGGCAGCAGGTGGTATCTAGCAGCTTGCTTGGCCTGAGCCTGAGCCCTGAGCCCTGAGCCCCTCCTGGGCAACCACAGGCAGGGGCAGAAGAAGGTGTCCCCTAGAGAAGGAGCGTGTATTCCCAATCTCACCTGTCACCCTTGAGGGACTGCCTCTCTGGGCGAGGAGAGTAGGGCAAAGCAGCCCCAGGCAGCCAGCCCCAGAGGCCACTTACCATAGGTGGTGAGGAAGAAGGACAGGTCCCGGTGGGCACGCCGGCTCCCGAGGGAGACTCGGTGCAGGGAGTGCTCCATGGCGTCCCTGTAACTCGAAGCGGCCGTGTTGCTCCCCTGTAACCGAGGCAGCAGGTTCGCAGCCTCCCGGCCAGTGTCTCAGAAGCGGGAGGAGCGGGAGGCCGGCCCGCGGGGCGCGTTGGAACCGGCCGGCGCGCCAGGCCCTGATTGGTCCGCGCGGGTTTGAATGGGGAGATTTGCCCTGCGGAGCAGACGTGGCGGGGGAGGCGCTCCTGCCCCGGGAGCCGGCGGGACGGGCGGCGGCACTGCGGCTCCCGGCTCCAGCACCGCGTTTCAGGCTGGACCTGCAAGCCCACTAGAGGCCCCGGCCCGGAGTGCCCACTCGGACCGGGCTTGGCCTACTCGTCCTGCTCTCCCGGACCAGCAATTAGCCAGGTATGTAACCTGCTTTGAAGCTCAGACCTGTAATCATCCGAACCTAGCATGGGCAAAACATCACTCCCCTGGCCCAGTGCGGTGGGGGTTGGAACTGTCCTCGGCACTTGGACAGGTCGCCCCCACCAGGCTGCAGCCCCTTCCCAAACCCTGCTGCCTGGATCGCCTTCTTGAGCCTCCTCTTGGATGAGCACTGCCTGACACAGGTCCCAATGACGGCGGCTTGCTCCAACTAGCCGCCTGCCGTCTCCACCCCTCCTAGCCTGGTACCGTCGGACAGCCCCCCAGCACCTGAGGAAGAGAAACGCACAGGACACAGAGCGGGTGGGCACTGGAGTCTCCCGAGCCGGAAGGAAGCCCCCTGCACTGTTTTGTCGGCAAACATTCATGGGACACCTCCAGGGAGCGCCTTCACACCTAGACATCTGCTTTGCAAATATCTGACTGTTGCTGCTGTGGGAAGGAAAGCTGTTTGTCTCCCGTAAATCAAAAAAGGAGAATGTTGGTATTTGTCTCTTTCCCTCTGATATCATTGCCAAGTAGATATTTGTGGTTCAGTGACCCTCTCATGACAAGATTGGGAGAAGCAAGACAGAAAATGGAGAGAAGAGTTGCACTACTGAGCACCAGGTGCCAGGGACTGAGCTGGACAGTTGACACACATCATCTCACTGGATCTTCAGTGTAAGCCTAGGGATTATTTGTAGCCCCAATTTATAAGGAACCCCAGGCAGAGAAGTAACTTGGCCAAGGTTTGCAGAGCTAGGAACAGGCAATGCTGAAATCTGAACCTCAGCCTGGCTGCCCCAAAGGCCATTGTCCTTCTTTTCTTCCTTGGCCTGTAAACTTTGCCCCACGGCCAACAGCAGGTAGAGATAGCAAACCTGCCTTCTTGAGGCAGGTAAGGAAATTAGATGCCACAAGGCCAGCTGGCCACCAGCAGGGAGCAGAAACTGGAGAAGGAGCCCTGAAATTAGCAAATTAGTGGTCAAGTATAAATGAATTACATAAAAACCTGTGGGTGATTTCAATCCTGACACTTTATGAAGTCCTGCCCTACTCTTCCCACACACAAACCCCCCCATGACACTGCCTTTAGCAGGGGCAGGCCCACTCTCCTGGCCCCAAGCCAATGGCAGATGGACTTACCTGCACCCTGGACTTGTGCACGCCTGATCCTCTTCCTGGCTGGGGAAGTCTGAGTCCAGGCATCCTTTCTGGGCAGGGAGGTATCTTGCTTCATTCCCTCCATCCAGCCAGGAGATATGAGCAATCTCAGCCTCAAGTCGCAGGATGTAGACGGGACACTGAGCCCAGAGGGACTGCAGAACTGCAGGAACAAGATGGGAGCATGAGTTAGGCATGGCCTGAAGATGCCCCCCTAAGGGTGTTCACTTCCCTATGAACTAGAAAACATGACCTTCAGGAGCCAGGGCAAAGGCAGGTCCACAGGGAAAGAGAGGGCGATGCACCCAAGGGACCACTGTAGAGCCTCCTCCCACGGCAGAGACCACCTTAGACTCAGCAAGGCTGTGAGCAGCCTGCAGGTACAACTCAGGAGGGTGAGACCCAGCAGGAGAACTGATTAGAGTTGTACTGTCTGAATGTGACTTGAGGAGGAAAGACCAAAGCTCACACTGGACACTCTACCCTCTACTGGGGACAAAGATCCCACTGCCTTGCCTTCCTGACTCCTGCCCCTCTGAGCAGCTAACCTATGCAGTTAAAAGACCCCAAAACTAGCCTGATCCTGATCTGACCTCTCTGGTGACACCACTTCCACCATCACCAGTAAGGCTCCTTTACTTAGTAGGGTAGTAGAAGCTTCCTTTCCTTAAGGAACAGGTCACCTTTTTCTCAGAAGATGGAGGGGTGATGTGAGTGGGAGCCTGGGCAGTGGCACTCCAAGAAAGTCAGCCCCTATTAACTGCACTGCTGTCCACAGGCACCATCCACAAAGTGTCACCATCTTGGCCTTGCTTTCCCCAAGAAGACAGGGGAGTTTGAGGATCGAACTGGCTCTCTAATATGCACTGAGCACTCTATCACCACCTGGGGACTCAGTATCTCTCCTCTACTTCATATATACCCACACACGCCCCACACATAACAAACATAGCACATAGACATATACTCTGCACACATACACACACCTTTTTTTTTTTTTTTTTTGGGTTGCAGCCGTCGTAGTTGGTTGGCGGGCCCAGGCTGGATTCGAACCCGCCAGCTCAGGTTTACATGGCTGGCGCCTTAGCCTGCCGAGCCACACATACACACACCTTAACACATCCCATGCACATACACAATCAACATCGTATACACATACATAAACACCTCACACATACACAAACACACCCCACACACCACAGTAACATAAAACAACATCAACAAGCACACATATACACACCACATAGACAGGTGAACACAACATACCTAAACATACCACATTTAGGCACTACATCAACATACACAAATTAATTATAGGCATTTTTTGAAGACTGACTTTGTATCTAGAAGAATAAGGAATACTTGGATTTGGAAGGAAGGGACTACAGGGATTTTTTGGGGGGGTGCATTTTCATATTAACCCTTAAAGAATCTTAATGCCTTTAAGATATTATCTAGCCCAATAACCAAGAAAATTTTGAGAAAATAATTATAAAGAGGACTTGGACTACCAGATGTTAAAAAGTGTTATAATAATGTAATATCAGAAAGAAAAGACAAACAGATCAATGGAATAGAATAAAAAGTTCAAGAAAGACAGAATTTTGTTTAAAAACTAAGAAAGATTTTTTTCTTTTTTTAAGACAGAGTCTCAAGCTGTCACCCTGGGTAGAGTGCCATAGAGTCATAGCTCACAGCAACCTCCAACTCTTGGGCTAAAGTGATCCTCTTGCCTCAGTTTTTCTATTTTTAGTAGAGATAGGGTCTCGCTTTTGCTCAGGCTAGTCTTGAACTTGTGAGCTCAAGCAATCCACCCACCTCGGTCTCCCAGAGTACTAGGATTACAGGCGTAATCTCGCTAAGATTTTTAAAATTTATAAAACTAGAGATTCATTTTTAAAAATAAGAAGAAAAATAAGCCATTTCAGAAGAAAATTTTAAAAGGAAATAATAAAGTTAAGGTTGAAATTTATTTCAAAAAAGAAAAGTAGACTTCAACAATAAAACCAAAGCCTGATCTTTGGCTCAGTGCCTGTGGCTCAACAGGCTAAGGTGCCAGCCACGTACACCTGAGCTGGAGGGTTCTAATCCAGCCCAGGCCCGCCAAACAACAATGACGGCTGCAACCAAAAAATGGCGAGGCGTTGTGGCAGGTGCCTATAGTCCCAGCTACTTGGGAGGCGGAGGTAGGAGACTCGCTTCAGCCCAGGAATTGGAGGTTGCTGTGAGCTAGCTGTGCAGCCACAGACTCTACCCTGGTTTAACGCTTTAGGCTCTTTATAAAAAAAAAAAAAAAAAAAAAAAAAAACCTAATCTTTAAAAGACTAGTAAAATAGACCATTGGCAAAACTTATGAAGAAAACTACAAATAAGTTTAGGAAAGAGAAAGACAGCCAAGATACAAAGGTAATTTTTTAATTATAAGAGAAAACTATTACAATCTTATTGCATAAATTAGAAAATCTGGGAGAAAATGGATGGTTTTCCAGAAAACATTAATTAGTAAAATTGGTACAAGAGTCTAAAAATTAAAAAAAAAAGTTTAAAAATTTTAATACATCACTACTCGTAGTTAAAATACAAAAGAAACCAAAGTCTACCTGACAAAAATCATAGAAAACCCAGATAGTTTAAGAGACTGATCCTATAACATCTTCAAGAAACAGGTCAAGTGCAATGGCTCACACCTTTAATCCTAGAACTCTGGGAGTCCAAGGCAGATGGATCACATGAGCTCATGAGTTCAAGACCAGCGCCAGCAAAGCAAGACCCCCATCTCTACTAAAAATAGAAAAACTAGTCAGATGAAGTGGTGCATTCCTGTAGTCCCAGCTACTCACAAGTCTGAGACAAGAGGATCGCTTAAACCTTAAAGTTTATTGCAGTTTGGCTGGCACCCTACCCACTGAGCCATAGGCACTGCTCCAAACCTAAGAGTTTAAAGTTGCTGTGAGCAATGACACGATAGCACTCTACCCAGGGCAACAGAGTGAGACTCTGTCTCAAAAAACAAAACAAAATAAAATAAAAAAGACCTTCAAGAAACAGATGATGCCATTGTACTTTAAACTATTTACTTACAATAATGCAGATCTATTAAAATATGGCAAAACTTGGTCAACATTCTCCAGTTTTGCCACTTTTCTTTAAAAAAAAAAGCCAGAATTCTCAAATTATTAATGTAGTATTTCCCAACATTTTAAAATTGACAACTCATTCAAAAAATTTTAAAGCATTGGGTGCCGCCTGTAGCTCAGTGGGCAGGGCGCCAGCCCCATATACCGAGGGTGACAGGTTCAAACCCGGCTCTGGCCAAACTGCAACAACAACAACAACAAAAATTTTTTTAATGTTATATAGGCTAGTAGTATACATCTGTGTCCACCACTAGTTTGAAATCTCTACACAGACCAATCTGAGCTATGACTATAGATCCAAAAATTTTAAATAATTTTAAATAGTAAATCAAATCTAGCAGTATATTCATGTTCAAACAGTATTTATTCCAGAACTGCAAAGATAGCTCAAATTCAGTGAACATATTGCTGCAGGACTGGCAAACTATGGCCTACAGACCAAATCTATCTGTACCGGTTTTTGTACAGTAAGTGAGCTAAAAGTGGATTTTATATTTTTAAATGGTTGGAGGAAAATCAAAAATATTAAAAACTTCTCTATGACTTTAAAAAGTAAATTTTGGGGGCCAGGCACAGGGGCTCATGCCTGTAATCCCACCACTCTGGGAAGCTGAGGCGGGCTAATTGCTTCGGCTCAGAAGTTTGAGACCAACCTAAGCAAGAGTGAGACCCCCATCTCTAAAAAAAAAAAAAAATAGCTGAGCGTTGTGGCAGGAACCTGTAGTCCCAGCTACGTTGGAGGCTGAGGCAAGAGAATCGCTTGAACCTAAGAGTTCGAGGTTGCTGTGAGCTATGATGTCATGGCACTCAACCCCAGAGCTACTGAGTAAGACTCTGTCTCAAAAAAAAAAAAAAAAAAAAAAAGGGAGTTTTGCGTAGTGGCAGTATTGTAGCCAATGAGGTTTATCCGAGGCGTGATTATTGCTAATTGAAAACTTTTCCCAATAGCCTGCCATGATGACTTGAAATATAGTTGGCATTGGCAATTTTTGACAGTCTCTATGGAGAAGAAAAAAAAAAGTAAATTTTTTAAATTAAAAAACAAGTATACTATTAGTGGGATTTGCAAACTAATACAGATTTGGGGGGGGAACATGCAGAATCCTTAAAGAGCTAAAAGAAGACCTTCCATTTGATCCCACAATCCAATTACTAGGTATCTGCCGAGAAGAAAAAAAAAATCACTTTACCATAAGGACATTTGCACTCAAATGTTTATAGCAGCTCAATTCACAACCACAAAGATGTAGAAGCAATCCAGTACCTATCAACCCATGAATGGATTAACAAACTGTGGTATATGTATACCATGGAGTGCTATTTCAGCCATAAAAAGATGGAGACTTTACATGTTTTGTATTTACCTGGAGGGAGCAAAAGAACATTCACCTTAGTAAAGTATCTCAAGGATGGAAAAGCAAGCATTCCATGTACTCAATACTAATTTGAAACTAGTAAATAAACAACCACAGACCCACACAAGAGAAAAACACAATTAAATTCAAGAAGCAGGGAGAGAGAAGGAGGAAGGGAGTTTGAAACGTTCCACCAAATAGGTACAAGGTAGGAGCATATGACACACTTCTTGGGTGAAGGACTGAACTACAACTCAGACTTTACGTAACAATCACAATGTAACTGAATCATATATACTCTTACATTAATCTAAAATTTTAAAAAAGCAAAAAATAATTTACAAAAAACATTTTTAAAAGAGTTTAAAATATTTACAAAACGTACAAAGAAAGTACAATGAAGTCTTGTAAAGCAAGAAGAAAAAGACAGGTGTACCAAAAAAACATGAATTATCTTTGTACAAGAGAGGAAATAAAATTGAGTCATACACAAACCATAAGTAACCAAATAAATGAAAATGAAAAATATCATCTGATCCCACCATTTTCCTTGAGGAAATTCAAACATTTGTATTTATATATGAAGCAACTAAGATGCAGAAGTATTAACTGAATGACATTGCTAAAACAGCAAATAAACAGAGAAGAAACAAAAAATCCAGCTCTCCCAGCAAGAGAACCACTATAGAATAAACATCTTTCACACTAATCCTCCTCTCAGAGTGGCAAGGCTACAGAGTAGTAGCACTGAGAACCCCATAGTGATTAACATTAAAATTCAATCCAACAAACACTTGCTAGGCACCTATTCAGCTGAGCCTTATACCATGCAATGGGGGTATAGAAGTGAGCGAGATGGCACTATGACTAAATGGGAGATTGGATGAGTATTACAATAGAGGGAAGAGCAATCTGTGGGGAACAACATCTCAGTCTGAGAAGTGGGCAAACCAAGATGAGGAAGGAAGTCAGAGAAGACTCCCAAAACCTTCTGGAGGATGATTTAGCCAAGCAAAGGAGATAAAGGAAGGGTTATAGGCAGAAAGAACAAAACACGTAAAGGCTAGAAAGTGAGAGACAAACATTGTATATTAGAGGAATTGAACAACGGGAAACATAGCAAGGGAACTTACAGCATGAGAGTGAGAGAAATATGCAACCAGTAAAATGGGCCAAATCATACAGAGCCTCATATTTTATTATAAGGAGCTTGGGTCTTTATTCTAAGAATATAGGGAAGCAAGATATTTTAAGCAAGATCCCAAGATTCCAACTTCATGTTTTAGAAAATTTGCTCTGGCTGGAATTTAAAAAAAGAAAAGAAAAAAAATGTATGGGACAGGTGGTGGCACGAAAGTAAGAACCAAAAAGTACTATCAGAAGAAGGCTTTTTCAGAGCGTGAAGCAAGATGGCGGCCAAGTAACAGCTTCCTTGCGGCTGGGCACGAAATGTCATCAAGCCACATGCAATAAAGATGGTTCCAGTCCATGAACCCCTGTATCACTCTCCCTCTGGAGAAACCCTAACTGCCCCCTTCTCTCATCGCCCGATTCAGCAGGAAGCAGTTAGATCGAGTCTTCGCCCCTTTTCCCTAACAGCAGTTGGAGTTTCTACTCAGAGAGGGAGAATTGATGCAGGACAATTGGCGCCCTAGCCAGCTCAGCGGGGCTGGTGGACCTGCCA
This sequence comes from Arctocebus calabarensis, assembly GCA_963573935.1. Taxonomy (NCBI): domain Eukaryota; kingdom Metazoa; phylum Chordata; class Mammalia; order Primates; family Lorisidae; genus Arctocebus; species Arctocebus calabarensis. The sequence goes on along the minus strand of CAUYON010074642.1, from coordinate 361 downwards.
CCTCCTCCTTGGCAGTGTCGGTGCTGCCGCAGCCAGCTGAAGAGCCAGTGGGCTGAATGACAGGCAAGGAGGGGACCTCCAACCTCCACCAGAGGCTCCAATTGCCAAAAAGGCTGGACAACTGCTGAGGAGACACCTGTGCCTTGGTGTCTCCTTCACTTCACACTTAGGACTAAATGTGGAACCCCCATTTCCTATGCCTAGGTCAATCTCTTGTAAATTTCCTAGGCCTCAATTCCATGAATGGACTGTATCCATTCATTGATACATTCATTCACCTTGCCCCTGGTGGAAGGGACTGTATTCATTCGTTTCCTGGCCAAGGAACCCATACACCTATATATACCCTGAGACTAAAGGC
>CAUYON010074640.1:0-25042 GCA_963573935.1 Arctocebus calabarensis | reverse complement strand
AAAAACGGCCAGGCATTGTGGTGGGCACCTGTAGTCCCAGCTACTTGGGAGGCAGAGGCAGAAGATTTGCTTGAGCCCAGGAATTGGAGGTTGCTGTGAGCTGTGATGCCACAGCACTCTATCCAGGGTGACAGCTTGAGGGTCTGTATCAAAAAAAAAAAAAAAAAAAAGAAAAACGAAAAACAGGGAGGAGGAAATAGAGAAGGGAGACCAAAAATGAGAGACATAGAGCACAGAGGGAAACAGGTAGACAGGAACATTTGGTGCCTCCTATATGACAGGAATAGCCTTGAGGGCGGTTTCCCTGGTTGGGGGAAGAAAAACCCTTTCGTTTTGTAGCAAGATCGACCCCCATCCTGGCCATGTCAAGAGGCAGGAGTGGAAGGTGGGGCAGACATAGAGCCTGACAACACCCTGGTTATTTCTCAAGCTTGTGGGAGGCTTGGCTGACCAGGAGGTGGTGGTGACAATGACCACAACAGCCTATCATAGCCCTGCCCTGCATGGAGCTAAATGTACTTTTCTCTTTGAATCTGCCCTTCAACTTTGCAAGCTATGTGCTCTCATCCTTACTTAACCAAAGAGGCCCGGAGAGGTTAATTAGTTTGCATAAGGCCGTACATCAGTGCTGAGACTGGTTCATAGGCCACTTTTGCTTCCCAAGGGAATTCTCCAGGTGGACTCCTCATCCAAGCTTAAATTGGCAACCTGGCCCACCTCTGTGTACCTGGCTTGAGGAGTGTGATGCCACAGCCGCCGCCACCTGCACCAGTGAGCTTGCTGTGCAGTCCATGCGCCAAGGTCACCTGGCAGAGTTGGTCCAGAGAGGTGTGCCCCACACCAAGAGCATTCAGGTGGTGCTGATTCATGTCCATGAGTTCCTGGAGGAAAAGGTGAGGTCTATTCCCACCTGGCCTGCCCGAGGCTGAGAACTTATGCTCACCTGCTGGCACACTGTCTCTCGCCACTGTCCTCCTTCGTGCAGGACTTCCCACTGGACTTGGATGGAACTGAGCTTACCTTCACACCACAGCAGTGAGCATGTATTCTAGGCCTGGCCACAGAAGCCTCTTGCCCTAGTGATTGATCATGAATGGGTATGTGGCCCAAGGTGGGCCAGTCAGGACCCTCTTGCTATTTTCTCTGCCTCCTTCTACAGAAGCCTCTAAACTAGTTGAACTTCAGATACAGCCTACCAAAATTATCTGCCTGGAAAATGGAGAAATTGTTTTAGCCTCTGGATCAAGCTATACCTGAAACCATTTACTTCTAGTCTTCTCAGTTAAGAGCCAATAAATTCCTTTTCTGCTAAAGCCTAGTTTAGGTGGGTTTCTGCCATTTGCAAGAAAAAGTCTCAAATAATATGTTATCTTACAGCTGCCTCAGGGACTGACTTCAGAATAAGAACTGAGTTGTACGTCTAGCAAGATCATGAGTGGGGAAACAACTTAATGTTTGTCTAGGTTTCTTCAATTATGCATAATAAAACTCCTACTCTCCAAGGATCGAACAAGACACGTGGATGAAATAATAAAACTAACAGCTACCACTGCCCAGTATCTGCTATTTACACTTTACTTACAAAATGCTCACAACAAGCCAGGGCAATGAGGCTGAGAATCCAGCAATGGTTCCCGCTCTTGGGAAGATAAGAAGCTGGGATCTGGAGTCAGGCGGGCCTGGGTTTGCATCCTAGCTCTGCCCCTTCTTGGTCTTGTGTCCTTGGGCAAGGTCCTCTGTTCTGAGTCTGTTTTCCCTCTTGTAAACAGGGATCGTAGGAGTCTTTTATACATCTGGCAAGAGATAAGTGCTCTGCTGCTCTTAATGGCTTTACAGATATATTGCCAACACCCCCACTTTACAGAGGGAGAAACTGAAGTTCTGAGGTGCAAGTGACTCGCCTAAGGTCATTAAGCGAGTAAGGTACTAAGTTGGCACTGGAAACCAGGTCTGCCTGACATGAAGCTTCTGTCTACCCTGCCTTCGAGAGCACCCTTGGCATTCTGCTGCCACCCACTTCTGTGGGGAGCAAGCAGGGTTCATGCAGTGTGGCTTGACAGCACAAAGTTCTGCTCCAAGGTAGTGGAAATGCCCATATGCCATCAGTTGCTAGTCACTGAGATATCTCTTCTGAGGCCCACTTGGTTCTTCCACGTTGGGATGGCTGGTCAGCCCTCCCCCCTCCCCAGTACTTCTGACAAACAAGCAGACAGGCATGATGGCCCAGTGACAGCCCCAGGTGCCTTTCACCAGCCCAGTGGGCTGGATGTGAAAGAAGACTTCTGGGGGCCTCTCTCTGCGCCTGAGCTCCAGGTGTCAGGTTGCTGAGGCAGGTTCCAGACACCTGTCACATTCTGATCCAAAATCTGTCAAGGATCAGATGACAGGTTGTGACACGGGAGAACAGCTCACTAGTTTGAGTTGCAAAGCTGTCCAGAAGCTGAGCTGCACATTTCAGTGGCTGCCACAGCCAAAAATATACACAATGTATAATCAATGTGCTGTTCTATGGCATTCTCCAGGGGCTCAACAGGGTATATTTTAGGTAGTACTCTATCATTATTAATTTCCTACTCAGAGGCCTGTGTTCCTCCCTTCTATGTGGAAGGAATGGAGAGCCAGGAAGACAAAGGTTGGGGGAGGGAGAGCAAAAACGTGGGAATTAGATGGAGGACCTGCGTGTGGCACATAGCAGGTGCTTATTAAAGATCTGTGGGAAGAAAGAATTAGTAAGTCAGTCAGTTTGACCCCTGGCTCAGCCACTCACTAGCTGGATAACTTCAGAAATAACTCTTTCAGCTTCAGTTTTTACATCCATAAAATGGGACAAGGCAGCTACTTCACAGGCAGGTTGTGGTAAGGATCGAGTGAAAAATCATTTGTGAAAGGCATGGTTTAGTAGCAGCTTCCACTTAGTATTGCGGCTGCAGACTCAAAGGCCTACAGGGATCAGGGAGGCACCAGGCAATGACTGAAGCAGGTAATAAATCACAGAGGGTTGGGGGCTGTGGTGAGACAGAGACTGGATGGCCCCTTTGAGGGGTCCTCCTCCTGACCCTGTATTTGACATCTACCTCACGGCCACATCAGCCAGGAGCTGCCTGATGCTCTCCTTCTTTATAGGCAGCCAGATGGCTTTTTAATGGCAGTTCATATTCCCTAGGCCAGATGGACCCTGTCCAAGGAGGAGGAGCCTGGGCCCTTTGGCTCACTGAGCTCGCAGCACTCCAGGCATCAAGCTTGTGTGTTACCCACAGGACCTCTGAGCATGGGAGGAGAGTGCAGAGGTAGAGCTGGGATTCAGACATAGCCCTGAACAAATGCAATACAAGATCTCAGCCTCTACAATGAAATTACACAAATGGTGGTGGCTGGGGCTACAATAATGAAAAAAGAATTTTAGGATTGGGCACAGTGGCTCACGTCTGTAATCCTACCACTCTTTGAGGCCAAGGCGGGTTGACTGCCTGAGCTCATGAGTTAGAGACCAGCTTGAGCAAGAGTGAGACCCTGTCTTTAAAACTAGCTGGGTATTGTGGCTGGTACCTATAGGCCCAGCTACTTAGAAGGCTGAGGCAAGAGGATCTCTTGAGCCCAAGAGTTTGAGATTACTGTGAGCTATGACTCCACGGCATTCTACCCAGGACACAGAGACTCTGTCTCAAAAAAAAAGAAAAGCTAGCCAGGCATGGTGGCAGGCACCTGTAGTCCGAGGCAAGAGGCTCACCTGAACTCAAGAGTTTAAGGTTGCTCTGACTTATGATACCACAGTACTCTATTGAGGGTGACAAAGTGATACTGTCTCAAAAAAAAAAAAAAAATTTTTTTTAGAACTTGTCTGGCCCAAAGCAGGCGGTTGTTGAATAAACACATGCAGGTAGCACTAATAGCAGGAAAGAGGAGGACAGGTAAGAAATTACTCCTGAACAAATAGCGACCTCTGTATTAACAGCAATATATCTGCCTAACCACATGGGCCTGACCCCATTAAATGAGGGACCCCAAATCTGGGCTATAGCACTTGCTATGTGCCAGGTACTGCCCTAATCTCCTTCAGGGTACTCTCTCATTGACTCAGAATAACCTGGGAAGAGGCTTTAAGACACGCATGTGAGCACACACGCAAACTCTGGACCCAAGCCTGGGGACCCTGAGAGCCCCAGGCTGAGGCAGGGCCTGGCCTCTACATTTTGGATCCCAGGGGATGCTAAGCACAGTCCAAATGGGAGCCACTGTCTAAGTGATATGGACTGATAGCCCCAGCTCCTGCAGTCGGACTCTTACTTCCAGCACAAGGTACTGCTCTGGGGCTGGTGCTGCCGCCATCTCTCCCAGCACGCGCTCACACTCCAGGGAGATGGCATCTATGGAGGTGAGGACAGGGGCCACGATCTCTGGGAACTGGAAGAAAAGGAAGTAATAGCCGGTAAGGCCTGAGAGCAGGATCGCTGCCCAAGCAATGGGGCAGAGGTGTCCCTACAACCACACCCATTCTCAGGGGAAACCTCCTCTCCTTAGGCCTGGTCTTGGCCTTGCTGGCTGCCCTTGACTTCAGGAGATGGATTCTTGCAGCAATGCCAGTGTGTCTAAGAACCTGATCGTTGTCCTTTTAGGAATCCCAGTCCCTCTCTTTGGCCAGGGTGTGGGCACAAAGATTATCTTTTTCTGCCAAAATCATTTCCTCTAACACTCCCCACACCCACCACCCACTGTGCCCTTCCATAACCCAGCAGCCAGAGGGAGACACTGAAAATCCCAATGTGATAGTATCATGGCCCTGCTTGAAACCTGCCCAAGAGGAGAAGCACCTTAATCAGCCTAGTCCTGACGCCAGCCACAAGGGCCTTGGTGCTGCGAGGGACCTTGGTGTTGGTCAGCAGGATCTGGAGAGCCGGTGGCCTGTGGGGTGAAGAGGAGGCAGATCTACACTGAGCTCAAGACACGGGAGCTGGCTCAGGACTGGGAGCAATCCAGGACACCACCCTACCCTGACACAGAGGAGGAAACGGAGGTCCCAGCAAGTGACACGGGGTTAGGGGACATTGGGGCTCCTGCCACTATCCGTAGCTATGTCTCCACCTTAGCCCACAGACAGTTGGACACCTTGCTTGGCTTCTTAGTCACTCATTCATTCATTCAGCGTCAACCTAAGCACAGCTTGGCCCATGGGCCAGGGAAGTGGGGGAGAAAGTCTGTGAAGGTTTTCCCAGGCATGACAAAAAAGCTACATACTGGGGAGGTGTAAGGATTAACCAGGGCAAAGGATAAGTATTTCTGGCCAGTGGAGCAGCCTATGCAAAGGCTGGATGGTAGAACATGGTACATTCATTGTATTACAAGTTCAGAATGGCTACAGGATAGAGTGCAAGGAGGAGCCAGGGTTCAGTTGTATGTATTGCCTTAGGGAGCCAGAGTTTCCCACCTGGAATGACAAAGCAGCAGGCCCTGGAAGGGATGCCCAGGCTAATTATTCCCTAGGTGGCCACTGCAGGATGGCACAGGGAGGCCAGTTCCCCACATGATGACCCTATTTTTGCTCTACTTGATGGTGCCGGGACCTGAAGTCTGGTCCAGATGTGGTTACAGCCACACCTAGCCAATTCTCCAGAATGACACTGCTATTCTCATCTGCCCCAGAGGATGTCTAATCCTTCCTAAAGTCACAGTCCTAATTGTCCTTGTGGTTAGCTGTCTTCAAGGGCTTCAGCCAACATTTCCAGTCTGCCTTTTCCAGTGCTGCAGGCCCGGTGGTGGTGGGCAGGGCGTCTGGATGCGCTCTGGCCTGAGACAGCTGGAGCCGGGCAGAGCCCTGTCACCTTGATTCCCTCTCTCTTCACAGTTCACGACTGTAAAATCCAATAGGGCTGGGAAAAGCTGCCAGAAACATGCTTTATCTCGCCGCCCAAAAGCCCATGAAATTAATATCGATTCTCAGCCTTGGAGGCTGGCTCTTGTTTTTTTCCAACTTTACAAAAGATGAACATTCTATTTGGCTTTTCTCTTCCCTTCAAATACAAGCCATTCCTCAAAAGGGCAGTGTTCTGGGAGGCCGCATCCTGATCCACTTCACAAACAATGCATTTTTTTTTTTTTTTTATAGAGAAGCACCATGTGGTGGTCCAGAGAAAAAGCTCCCCTTTGAGCCATTGGTGGGATTAATGTGGAGTCTGACCTGCAGGCTTCTCAGAGAACCTGCCATCTGCTCCCTGAGATGCTCTGTAACAAACAGCAAAGGTCAGTTTCTTCCCTTCCACCAGGATGGGAGAAGTCTGAGAACTGCATCTTCATCTGTCTTAGACAAGACCTCTGCAGATAGGCCTGCCACCAAACCCAGGGCTCTTACAACGTAAGTGGTCACCACTCAGGGCTATCTTCTGTAGGTGCTGTGTGATCCTGGCCTTCCCCATGTTCTCCTCTCCCTCTCCTCTGCTCCCTACCCTGGGGGCTCCCTCTCCACATGCCAGGCCACTCCCCATGCCTAAGGGCCTTTGCACTTGCAGTTTCCTCCGATAAGGACCTGCCCCTGAAGGCCACACACTCATTTTTATCTGATTCAGGTCTCTGCTCAAATGTCCCCTCATGGGTGGTTCTCTCATCCCCCCATCCCACCAGCTTGCTCCTTCATTTTCTTGTCCCTGGCCCTGCTGTGGTTCAGAAGGCCACTTATGACTGCCTGGCCTGCTCTCCCAGAGCTACTTCTGTGCTGGTTGTCTCTCCCACAGAAGGTGAGCTCCATGCAGGCAGGACTTTGTTTTGTTCCCTGCTGAGGCCCCAGTGCCCAGCACATAGTAGGTGCTCAGTAAGATTTGTGGCCTGGATGAATAAACTTCTATGCACCTCATAGATAGCTTTTCTGACCTCACACTCAAGGTCCCCATTATATAAATGAGGAGATAGAGGCCTCAGAGGAGTGACTCACCTGGGAGTCCCCAGCTGGCAAATGGCAGGGCTGGATTCAAACCTGGGCCTGTGCACCCCAGAGCCTCTGCTCAGCACAGTGCTAAGGACAGGCCCCTCCCTGCCCCACCTTGCAAACCCTTGCCATTCATCTCCTGACACCCCTTACTGATACACTCAGGGTACCCAGGCCACGTCTTATGGCTTTCTAGTTCCAGAGCCTAATCCAGTGCTTAGGACCCAAATGGCTCTCAGGAAACAATGAAGCAATGAAACGCCACTGCATTCATTAACGATTCTCAGACCTGCAGCCAGATTTAGGTCACCACTCTGTGTCAAACAGAGCAGCTTCAGAACTTTCTGGATACTTCTCTCTGACTACTACTGTTATGACTATGGACTCCTAGGAGAAGCCAAGGTGTCTCAGAATCCTCCACTCGATCCACTTGGGTTCTGCATGGCTTCTGGACATCTGGCAGGGCCAACCTTCACCTGGCGAAGGGGCCCTGGGCTCCACTGGCAGTAAGGCCATGAGCAGCCAGCAGAAGCTCCATGTTCCTCCATGAGCAGGGGTGGGCACAAGGATGATACTGCCCACCAGGGGACAGTGGGCAGACTCTGGAGACACTGATCAGCCCCAGATGTCAAAAGTGCCAAGGTTGAGAAGCCCTGACACAGAGCCTCAGAAAGGAAGGCTTGGCTCCAGGAAGCTGAGAGCATTGGGATAGGAAGATCCCGGAGGGTTAGGCAGTGGCACACCATGCTGAGTGACAACGGAGTGGCCCCACAGGTGAGGGCAGTGGACCAGGATCTGTGGCTCATCAAGATAGAAAGCTTCCCTGACTGAAGAAGGAAGAGAGTACTGGGACTCTCACTGAACCGGTCAGCTGTCCTGGGAATATGACATGGAGCAACTTGACCGAGGGCTCAGGGAATAGCTAAAAAACCTGGCTCCATCTTGCCACATTTAATTCTCTGCACCTGACATTTCTACCATGGGTGCTAACTGAACAGAGGATGTTGAGATTTAAAATACACTTGATTCCAATTATTCTAGAGAGCAGAGGTTCTCAGCCTTCCTAATGCCTCCTAATGCCATGACCCTTTAATACAGTTCCTCATGTTGTGGTGACCCCAAATCATAAAATTATTTTCGTTGCTACTTTATAACTATAATTTTGCTACTGTTATGAATCGTAATGTAAATACCTGCTATGCAGGATGTATTTTCTTTGTTACAAAGGGGTCACAACCCAGTTTGAGAACCGCTGAGGGAATGGGTGTAGAAACATAAAAAACTAGCTAGGAGGCTTGGCGCTCGTAGCTCAGTGGTTAGGACGCTAGCCACACATATCTAGGCTGGTGGGTTTGAATTTGGCCTGGGCCTGCTGAACAACAATGAAAACTATAACAAAAAAATAGGCGGGTGTTGTGGTGGGCACCTGTAGTCCCAGCTACTTGGGAGGCTGAGGCAAGAGAATTGCTTAAGCCCAAGAGTTTGAGGTTGATGTGAGCTGTGACGCCACCGCACTCTACCGAGGGGGACAAAGTGAGACTCTGTCTCTAGAAAAAAAAAAAAAAGCTAAGAGTTGCAAAATGTCACTTGTGCTCTGAGCTCCTTAGAAGCCCACTATGGGTGCCTCCATTGTGGCAACTGTCACATTGTTTTGTGGTGACTTCTGTGTGCATGTTTGTACCCACCCCCCACGTTCCCAGCAGACTGAAAGCTCTTGAAAACAATGCCCAAGATTCATCTTTATATTCCTAGGCCCTAGTCTAGTATCAACAGGAATGCAGAAAGGGATCAATTCTTATTTACAAAATGACTAGACGAATGAATGAATAAATGAATGAGCAGTCAAGACACATGTGGGGGGCACAGCCACTTTCTGGAAGGTGAAGGGATAGCCATGCATGACTTTCTCCTCTAAACTCTCCAAAGTGGAGAAGGAAAAAGTAATTGCCAGGCATTTCTTACTGCCAGTGCACAGTGAGGGCCATGTCATGGGAGAAGGGGAGGGCCAGCCAGGGTCACCCAAAGATGCAGAACTCTCCCCCTGGGCAAGGTGATGTAGGCATGCTGAAATCTGCTGCTCTATCCCCAAATTACCTCTTTAAGGGCGAGATCTTCCCTTGTTGGTACCGGAGCGCTCCTCCTAAAGAGAGAACAAGTGGGGTAGAGCTGTGGGAAAGCTACAGATTTTTGTCTCTTGGAAGAGAGATTGGACTTTGCGTTGGGGTTAGAGTTTTGTCCCATCTAGGCAATAGGCTGAACAACATAACTACTCATCTCAGCTTCAGTTACAAAAGGTTCAGGAGGGCAAGAAGATCCTCTCAGCTCTGCCAGGAAGCACTCACCAGGCCATGGGCTCATGGGTGCTTCCCCTCCCTCCAGGCTGCCCAGCTTTACTCCCACAGGCCACCTGGTAAAGGCAGGGCCCAAGACTCAGCTTCTAGGCCCAGGATACAAGCATCATCACCATCACCCAGGGTTGCCGCTTCTGTGGTCTGCAAACTCCAGGGCAACGGTACTGCAACTTATCCATGCAAACTCCCCTGTGAGCTCACTGAAGCTGTAATTCCCAGGCCCCAGGCTCACCCCCAGAGGTTCTGACTCAGAGGGTATGAGGTAGAGCCCCAGGGTTTCTCCCATTTTCACCCCCGCCCAGACAGGAAAATGCTGTTTTCTTCAGAATCCATTGGTTGTATTAATCCCAAACCAACACAGATGCCTGAGCATCTACACTTACATTAAGAACTTTAAAGATAAAAAAAAAAAAACCTGAGACAGCACCTACCCCATGTGCTGATGGCATTGTCAACTCCGGAGGGGTTCCCGTGAATCACTCTCTCCCCCTGGAAGGCCCACTTGTTAATTAATTCCAAATCCTGCTCAGTCCACCTGAAGACACAGAAGTACATCTTTACTGAGGGAGGGGGGCAGAGGTCACAGCCTCACAGCCTATGCTTGGTGGAGGCCAAGAGGCAAAGAAGCTTGGGCTTTTGAGCTCAGAAAGAACAAGACACCTCTGAACCTCTCCAGCTAAAGACCACACTGAACCCTCCCTTCTCTCTTCAAGCCACCTGGGGCAGTGGAAGAACCAGACTTTGGTTTCCCACAGTACTACTTTGCCTCTTACTAGCTGAGTGCCTCTGGGCTTGTCACCGATCCTCTCTGAGCCCCACTCTGCCCACCTGGAGAATGGTAGCTCCACCCTCCTTGGTGGCTAGTTGCACATGTGTCTAATGCTGGCAAAGTTCTCTGTGCAAAGTATCTAGTCAGCAGCTGGTAATTACTACCAGGACAGACCCCTACCTAAGTACCCTCACCCGAACCAAGCCTGCATTTAAGAAGAGCTAGCAGAAGTGTAGTCATTTCCCAAGGCCCTGCCAAGTAGGTCCAAAACACAATCATTACGAATTGGAATTCTGTGTGCCCTGGATATCTCTGAGTCAGGTTCCTGGCTCTCTCCCAAGCACTCAGCCTTGCTGCTTTCTGCAGAGCAGGTGTGGGTTCACAAATGGTTGGAATGAACAGACCCCAAACTCATGAGTATTGAACAAGGAGAAGCAATCAGCCCCGTTCCCTCACTCTGTGCTCCAAGCACTCTGTGCTTTTGCCTCCTTGGGAGGGAATTCTGGGGACTCCCTTCCTCATGAAACAGAAGCAGCCTTGGGTGGTTGTGTGACATCCGAGTATGACATGAGTCAGCGGCAGTTATAGATTAAGCAGTGGGCCTGCTGTGAAACCCATTCTGCCATCGATTCATAAGATGTCCTTGAGCAATAGCTTCACCTCTGACCCTCAGTTTTCTCATCTATAAACTAGGGATAGTGGTGGCTCACACCTGTAATCCTAGCACTCTGGGAGGCTGAGGCAGGCGAACTGCCTGAGCTCATAGGTTCGATACCAGACTGAGTCAGAGCATGACCTCATCTCTAAAATTAACTGAGTGTTGTGGCAGGTGCCTATAGTCCTAGCTACTTGGGAGGCTGAGCCCAAGAGTTTGAGGTTGCTGTAAGCTATGACGCCACGGCATTCTACCGAGGATGTCAAGTGAGACTCTGTCGCGAAAAAAAAAAAAATTATAGGGATAGTGCCTGCTTCACAGAGGCTACTGTGAGGTGCTTTGTATAATGCCCAGGAAATGGCATGTGTTCCTCACTAAAGAGGCCACCTGGGATCACAGCTGGGTACACTCAAAGCCTAGCTCAACCACTTTTTTGCTGTGGAGACTTGAGCAGTCACTTACCCCCTCTAGGTCTCTTTCCACATCTGTGAATTGAGGATTATTTTGGACCTGCAACTCACATAGTGAGGCTATGATTAATAACTCGTTAACACCAGTCACTGAGTAGCACATGCCACCCACCATGGCAAATGCTTTCTCACATGGACCATCTCTTACAATTTTCTCAATAACCCTATAGGGAAGGTACAGTTATGGTTCTGTTTCTTACAGTGGGGGAAACTGAGGCTCAGATGGGTAAAATAGTATCCTTGAAAATCATAGCATCACTCACTGCTGTATCAGAATATACCTGTAGAGTTGGGGCCCAAGTTTTTAAGTATTAAACTCATGCTGCCAAGAAGATTCCTTTCACTCATTTGTTCAGTATTTATTGAGCAGACTAAGCTCACAGCTAGGAGCAAAACAGACAAGATGTCCCTTGGAGTCTATTAGAGAAAATGAAGGTCTGTAAGCAATCAATATTTAACTACGCAATATTTAATTAAGTCCAAGATGATGGTGCTTCGGTAAGAACAATGCAGGCCAAATGTGGTATGCCTCACTCTGATTGGGAGGTGCTGAGGGAACAGGAACAGTCAGCTAGGGATGGTGTGGGGAGAGCATTCCAGCCAGAGTTCCTGGCTTGTGCAACCCCTGAAACTGGACCAGAGCTGGCTGGCCCTCTCCAGGAACCAAATGGTGCCAGTGTGACTGAGAAGTGAGCCATCAACAGGGGAAAAGTGATCCAGGTGGCTGACCTAGCCCAGGGCCCAGCCTGCTCAACAAATGCCAGTCTTCTTCCTACTTTGCACACACTTCATTGTTCTGGGGGCTCAGATTCATGTTTTCAGAGGAGACCAGCCTCCAGTCCTTTGTGACTTAGAAATGCCAAGGAGGCAGGACAGAGCAGAGCTTGGGGTCTGAGAAGGAAGGACTGTCTGCAGGGGAGGGGAGAGAACTGGTTTTCAGAAGCAGTCTGAGAAGGATCTCATGGTCCTGTACACACACAGTCACTCTCTCCCTTGCCTGTGTATGCCTATTCAGGGGACCCAGGGAAATGAGGCCTTCATTAGTCTTGGTTATAACCAGCAATTAGCGCACAGTAATGAGCAGCTATCTTGAAGCCACTCTTCTAAGTCACCATCTTATCACAGGATCGCCAACCATCAAGGCTGGAAGAGGCCCCCAAGGGAGGCCTAATTTTCAGATGAGAAACTAGAGTTCCAGGGAGAAGGGATTGCCCAGGGCCATGCAGCATTTTATAGGCAAATCTTACTGAACTTTCTGAAAGCAGCAGCATGGCACTACCTATAGGGACAATCTCTCACTATCTACCAGACTCCTCCTTTAAAGAACAGCTCCTGCCTCTCTCCACACATGGTGGCTGTGCAGAGCAACTCTGGAGATACTCATGGAGACAACGTCAATGGCATCCACTGCTGTAGACTATGAGGAACAGAGCAGCCCCTGGGCTGTCTGAATTCTATTAGACAAGGAATTCCTGGATGAGGAATTCCTAGTGACAGCCAGTGGACCCAGGGCAAACAATGGGCAAACAGAAAACCACAACATTTTCATGTAGAAAAACTCCATTCTAAAACAAAAACAAAAACAAAAACGGGCAGTGCCTGTGGCTCAGTGAGTAGGGTGCTGGCCCCATATACCAGAGGTGGTGGGTTCAAAACTGGCCCCGGCCAAAAACTGCAAAAAAAAAAAAAAAGAAAAGAAAAACTCCATTCTGAACAAACTCAGGCTCAGGGTAGTTTCTCAAGGAGTGTTCCCAAGTAACAGGAAGGGTGTGTGGTCAAGCCCGTCATGAAGGCCTCGCTGCCTCATGTGGTCCTCCACCATGACAACTGAAGAGAGGTGATATGCCCTCCATGAAGACTAGGCTGAATGCCCAGAGAAGAGACACTCTAATCTAATAGATATATACCTTCCTGTTGATTTCTTGGCACATCATACACTTATTTACAACTGTTTAGGGCAACCCAACAACAACCCGTTGGGTATTATAACAGAAGGGGACACTGAAGCTCCGGGGAGTGTACTCACCCGGCCAACTGCACACAGCAAGTGAATGCAGAAGTGAGAAGTTTCCTCTGACTCACTGCCCTCAACATTCCGACTCCAGTTCTCCCTACCATACATGAATACTTGGACCCACAGGGGTCAAACTAGGGGAGCAGAACTGGCTTAGTGCAGGAAAGAAGAGTTCAGGTTCTGGATCCCAGCTGCCTGGGTTCAAATCCCCCTCTGCCATCACTAGCTGTGCAGCCCTTGGCCATCCATTTCTGGACCTCAGCTTCTTCATCTGTAAACAGCCGCCATGGCGGCTCTCACCTCACAGGACGGTGAGGAGAGCAGGTGAGGACCATGGTTACCTGCTGACGTGATCCCCGTCCTTCAGTGGGTTTTGGATCTCCTCACAGGCTGTCAGGAGGGCAGCTGCCAAACAAACCGAGTAGGCAGCACTGGAGCCCAAGCCTGCCCCAGTGGGCAGCTCTGACCACACCATGATGTCCAGGCTCGGCAGGGCCCTGAAACACACCCAGGCACCAAACATGACTCTCCTGAAGACAGATGAGGTAGTAATGAGGTGCCAACAATGAACCAAGGCTGAGGCCCAGGGCTCAACATTGGCAGGGCCTGACTGTAAGCATTTGGCCCAGTCTTTTGTACTTAGGATTTCCTGACCCCAAAGCTGGTGTCCCTAGTGGACAACAGGGCTCATGCAGAAAGACACAACTAGAAAACAGTTGTCACGGTCATCTGAACCACTGCGTTGTCCAATCAGAGCTCCTCCTAAAAGTGTCTGGCAAACTGTCATCCCCTTTCTCCAACCTTCTTTCCTCCTCCCTCTCCCCCAGGCTCTCCTCTGGCCCTGCTCTTAGTATAGGCTGGGCCCTCTGCCTGTGACAGTCTCATGACTCTTTACTCCCCAGAGAAATCAAATGTCACTTCCACTGTGCTACTTTTCTCTGACTACCCATGAAGGCCATCCCTAGCTCTCTTCTCAGGTCCCTTAGCATGCAATTAACCCCCACTGCCACTCATTGCAATGCACTAAGGTACGTGTTCTGAGGGAAGCCTCTCCACCAGACAGTATCTCCCAATCCTGTCTAACATGGGGCTGCTTTTAATCACTAGAAAATTCGGAATCATTGCATCTTAAGGGTATTTCCCCCAAGCGAGCGAGAACTGTCAAACTTCATGCTCAGTCATTTCCACTAAGTACTTTCCCCATTTTCTAAACATAAAAATCACAATACTGAATCTGCTTTAACAAATTACATGTGCCCACCCCATCCGGATTGGAAGATTCTGGAATTACACCTCTGCCCCCGAAGGGGACATGCCTCTCTCAAATTGAAAATCCCTGCTTTGAACAACAAGCATCAGGTCATTTACAAATGATCCTCAGCACAGTGTCCAGACACTAGACCCTGCTGCTCAAGGGAAGGGTACCCCTTTGATGGTTTTCCCTTTGGGTTCTGGGGGGGGGGGGGGGAAGGAATCTCTCTCTCTCTCAAAGACTCACTATGTGCCAGTTATAGTGCTAGCCTCATTTTATATGTATTTCTAATCCTCCCTATAGTTTTCTGGGAAAACTGTTAATAATAGCTAACATTTATCAAGCTGCATGCCAAGCACTTTAGATAAATTATCTCATTTAACCTCATAACTACACTGTGAGGTAGGTATTATTGCTATACCCATTTTGTAGACAAGGAAGCCGGGGATAAGCACCTCAAGCAAGCTAGTAAATGGCACAGCTAGGGTCTGAACAATGCAGTCTGCTTCTCAAGCTCCTACTCTCTATCACCAACTGATACCACCTGAACAGTCCTGCCCCTGTCTTGGAGCCAGTTTCCCCAAAGGCAGATAACCCAGATTATTATTGTAAAGGGTAAAGTGAACACAAACTTCACTGTGCTAATCAAAGGTTTTCCTGGAGCCAGTGAGATGTGGAACAAAGTTACCTCTATAGGCCTGGCGTGGGAGGAGCCACACCTTGGATCCAAGAATGGTTCTACTGAAGCTGAGAACTGGAGGAAGTATGAGGCTAAGCTGTAAATGTTAGGATTAAAGTGGACTGACTACATTAACTCCCCAGCTCAGCTAACTAGCTGCATGGCCTTATGTGTCTTCATCTCCAAGTCTTGGTTTTTCCAGGTGTAAAATGACCATAGTGCCTTTCTCCTGTGGTGGCTGTGAAATGTTAAAAGCATGTTTTATATAAAGTGTCTGGCAGGGTCCCTGGCATATCATGAGGAAGCCCATGCATTCTCCAGCAGCAGCAAGAGCAGAGACCCTTCCCGTTTCTCCGTGGGAGGCTGAATCTGGACTCCTTCCCCAGACCATGCACACACCTCTGCTTCCGGCAGATGGACAGGTACAAGTAAAGGAAGGCCAGCACAGCCAGGCGCTCGGTGACAGCACAGTCCTCGGGGAAGCCTGCCACCTCCTTCAGCTTCTCCACTTGCTCTGGGGTGGGTGCTGTGACATCACCTTGTCCTGTCCCGCAGGCAAACAAGCAAACAAAGGTAGGTGAGAGGCCTCAGGTGCTCTTATAAACAATAGAATACAAAAAATTCAGTAGTTATTAGAATCAGAACATGGATGGACATGAATTTATGGTTCGAGCATCCAATGACTTCAAGCACACTTGGGTTTGAATCCTGACTGTGCCACTTACTGGCTATGTGGCCTTAAGCATGTGATTTAACCTCTCTGAACCTCAATTTCTCTCCTTTGTAATATAAGGATAACAATAATACCTCTTCATAGGGTTGTCATTATGATAAAGTTAAATGAGAGATGTAAAATTTTCAGCACAGCTCCTGATAATGCAGTAAATGCTTAATTAACAGTAGTTTGAACACACATACACAATGATAGCGTAACAATTAAAGGCTTGGGTTTCACCTTCTATCACACAAAACCAAAATCAAAGGGAGTATTAAGTTATTCCCCAAATATTTTCCTCTTAAAAGATAATGAATGAGAATAGGACATTCGAATAAAACCAGTAAACATAAGATGTTGCTTTGGCAGAAAAGGTGAGGTAGCCGTTTTTTTCCCAGTGACATGTATGAGGCTAAGCACTTTCCTCAGAGACACAGAGGAGGCAGAACAAGTCTGATCAGCTTACCTTTAAAAATCACTGCCCAAGCCTCGAGTCACATTCTAAAGGGAATGGGAAATGGCGCTGGGCGTGCCTGGTCAGGAAACTTCAGGGAACCTGTTAAGTGTCTAGTAGATACGTGTTGAATAAATTAATGATATACTCCAAAGCCCCAGACCTTTCAGAGTTCTGTGATAGAGATGGAACAGTTGGTAAGAGCCTGGGCTTTGGGGTTTAGAGATAGCTGGTTCTAAATCCGTTCTGTATCAATAAGAGGTGTGTGAGCTGAGCCACCTGACCTTGACTCAATTTTCACATCTGTATAATGGTGATGAATACCACCATCTACATCCAGGGGACGCTGGAGAATTCTGGAGTACATGCTTATCAGTGCTTGGCACACACACATAACTAATAAATGTTCACTGTGTTTCTTACTATTAGGAGGGAGCAAAGGGACATAGAAAGAAAGATGGTAAATCCTCGTAACCTAGTAGACAATGTCTCCAAAGGCTCTGATTCTTTTTGCTTCCTTCTTGAGGGACACTAATAAGCCTTTATCTATGTACTAAACTCTGCATCAGAGCCTTGGTGCCCACCTCCATTCCTGCTGGATCCTCACAGCAGCCTCAATCAGGCTGAACCACTCTGCTCCCTGCCCAGAGGGTTAAGTGACCTGCCCAGGCCTGCATTGGGAGTGGGAGTGTTCTGCGACATGTTCTACCACATCTGCCTGTTTCCATTCTGAGCTACTGACTATAAAAGTAGCAACTGGTTTTCAGGTGACCTTTTTGGCCTGGTTGGGTAGCCCTGTGTACTGTGGAAAGCAAAGTCCAGGTGCTCTGTTTGCCTGTTTTCTGATGCATGCTCCAAAGCAGTGGCTTTTAACTGAGGGTATTCTTGGAATGATCCAGGGGAACCCCTTTCAAAAACCCTTCCCACCACTACCAACTCTCCCTAAAAGAAGGGTATGGCCAGGAATCTATTTGTCTTGGTAAAAACAAAAACAAACACAAGAAAATCCTCCCAGGTAATGCCAAAGCATAATGGGTTTGAAAATGGTTGTTCTAAAATGAGGATTTTTGACTCTTACTCCAGGTTGATGCAATATATGGGAGTGGCTCTTTTAGGGAGCAGGAAGCAGGTATCCAGAATTCATGTCCAATTTGGAAAAAAAATCCTAGGATTCTCATTTGTCCCACCCTGGCTGAGAACACTGCTCCAAATAATCAGGCATTAGCTCAAAAAGGAGACAGCAAATTGAGAACAGAAAACAAATCCCAACTCTGGAGCAGGTAGTACCACTGATGGAAAGAAATGCCTTCTTATGAGTGAATGAAACGTCCCAATGCTGTCACAGATTAGCACAGAAGCCTGTAGACACTGGCATGTAAAGATAATCTTGACACAAAGAAAAAAAACACATACATACACATTTATGAATGGTTTATGCATATGGCCTGACATGATTTTAGTTAAAAACCAAGATATTTCTGTATCCCAATCAATCTAACTACCCACCTATAGAAAATAATGTAGATGACTTGGTGCCTGTGGCTCAAGCGGCTAAGGCACCAGCCACATACACCTGAGCTGGCAGGTTCGAATCCAGCCTGGGCCTGCCAAACAAAAATGACGGCTGCAACCAAAAATTACCGGGTGTTGTGGCAGGCACCTGTAGTCCCAGCTACTTGGGAGGCAGAGGCAGGAAAATCGCTTGAGCCCAGGATTTGGAGGTTGCTGTAAGCTGTGATGCCACAGCACTCTACCTAGGGCAACAGCTTGAGGCCCTGTCACAAAAAAAAAACAAAAAACAAAAAACAAGGATGTTAAAATAAAACAAAAAAGGGCAGCACCTGTGGCTCAGTGGGTAGGGCGCTGGCCCCATATACTGACGGTGGCAGGATTGGGTTCAACCCTGGCCAAACTGCAACAAAAAAATAGCCAGGTGTTGTAGTGGGAACCTATAGTCCCAGCTACTTGGGAGATGGAGGCAGGAGAATCGCTTGAGCCCAGGAGTAGAGGTTGCTGTGAGCTGTGATGCCATGGCATCTACCCAGGGTGACAGCTGAGGCTCTGTCTTAAAAAAAAAAAAAGAAAGACAGAAAAAGAAAATAATGCGAACAATTAATGTGAGAATGCTATAATCATTATTAGGAGGAAAAGGGGCAATAACAGGTGATTTCTTTTTTACTTATGATTGCTCAATATTGACTATATTTTCCAATAATTAGCTTAAGTTTCCTTTATTTTTAATATATATTTTTAAGATACAGAGTCTTTCTCTGCTGCTCAGGCTGGAGGGCAGTGGCATTACCACAGCTCACTGCAACCTCAAACCCCTAAGCTTAGGCAATCCTCCTGGCTCAGCCTCCTGAGAAATTAGGACTCCAGGTTCATATCACCTAATTTTTAATTGTTTTTTATTTTTTTTTTTTTTGAGACAGAGCCGCAAGCTGTCACCCTGGATAGAGTGCTGTGGCATTACAGCTCACAGCAACCTCCAATTCCTGGGCTCAAGCCAGTCTCCTGCCTCTGCCTCCAAAGTAGCTGGGACTACAGGCACCCTCCACAATGCCTGGCCATTTTTTGGTTGCAGCTGTCATTGTTGTTTGGCAGGTCTGGGCTGGATTCGAACCCGCCAGCTCAGGTGTACATGGCTGGCGTGTTAGCCCGTTGAGCCACAGGCGCCGAGCCTAATTTTTTTTTTTGAGACAGAGTCTCAAGCTGTCGTCCTGGGTAGAGTGTCATGGTGTCATGCTCACAGCAACCTCAAACTCTTAGGCTTAAGTGATTCTCTTACCTCAGCTTCCCAAGTAGCTGGGACCACAGGCACCTGCCATAATGCCCAGCTACTTTTTTGGTTATAGTTGTCATTGTTGTTTGGCAGGCCCGTGCTGGATTGAAACCCACCAGCTCCAGTGTATGTGGCTGGCTGGCGCCCTAGCCGCTGAGCTACAGGTGCTGAGCCTAATTTTTCATTTTTTTGTGGAGACAGGGTCATGCTATGTTGGCCCAGGCTGCTCTTGAACTCCTGGCCTCAAGTGACCCTACCACTTTGGCTTCCCAAAGACCTTGGATTAGAGGCATGAGACCCTATCCCTGGCCATTTAAAAAAATAACATTTAATTATACAAAATGCCAATTCATTCTCCTTGTTAAAAACATTATCGTGGGTGCCTACTGAAGGAGAAGCAGAAAGAGGACTGATATTGTCTGACTTCAGGACTTACTGTAAAGCTGCGGTAATCAAAGCAGTGTGGTATTGGTGAAAGTAGTCAATAGAATGGAATAGACAACCCTAAAATAGACTCACATAAATGCAGTCAACTGATCTTTGACAAAGGAACAAGCATATGTTTTTCTGTGAAGAAAACATAGTCTTTTCAACAAATGGTTCTGAAACAATTGGATATCCATTGTGCAAAATAGTTAATGCAGATACCAACATTATACCTTTCACAAAAATTAACTCAAAATAGATCACAGACCTAAATGTGAAGCTTAAACATATAGTACAACTAGAACAGTGATTCTCAACCTGTGGGTGGTGACCCCTTTGTAACAATGAAAATACATCCTGCAATCCTTTCTTTTGCTTGCTCCATTCTATTACTGGAAGATTCTACTGTGTTTCTCATAGACAGGTGCACAGCCTACAGATACATGAAAAAATGCTCTTCATCCTTAATCATCAGAGAAATGCAAATCAAAACTACTTTGAGATATCATCTAACTCCAGTAAGATTAGCCCACATCACAAAATCCCAAAACCAGAGATGTTGGCATGGACGTGGAGGAAAGGGAACACTTCTATACTGCTGGTGGGAATGCAAACTAATATGTTCCTTTTGGAAAGATGTTTGGAGAACACTTTCCAAAAGGCCATTCGATCCTACAATTCTTCTACTAGGTATATATCCAGAAGACCAAAAATCACATTATTACAAAGATATTTGTACCAGAATGTTTATTGCAGCCCAATTCATAATTGCTAAGTCATGGAAGAAGCCCAAGTGCCCATCGACCCACGAATGGATTAATAAATTGTGGTACATGTATACCATGTAATACTATGCAGCCTTAAAGAAAGATGGAGACTTTACCTCTTTCACGTTTACATGGCTGGAGCTGGAACATACTCTTCTTAGAAAAGGATCTCAAGAATGGAAGAAAAAGTATCCAATGTACTCAGCCCTACTATGAAGCTAATTTAAATGTTTCATATGAAGGCTATAACCCAACTATAGCACAAGAATATGGGAAGGGAGGGGAGGAAGGAGGTTGGGATGGAGGGAGGGTAATTGGTGGGGCCACACCTATGGTGCATCTTAGAAGGGTACAGGTGAAACTTACTAAATGGAGAATATAAATGTCTGAACACAATAACTAAAAAAATGTCATGAAGGTTATGTTAACCAGTTTGATGAAAATATTTCAAATTGTATATAAAACCAGCACATTGCACCCATGATTGTATTAATGTACAGAGCTATGATTTAATTTTAAAAAAGGGGGAAAAAAGAAAGAAAAAAATGAATAAAATAAAAATACAATTTTTCCTTGGCAAAACAATTAAGGGGGGAGGGCATATGCCCTAATGTTGAAAAGAATGCCCATTACAAAATAAATATTATTAAAACAGCAAAAAAAAAAAAAAAAAGAAAAGAAAATACATCCTGCATATCAAGCTATTTACATTATGATTCTTAACACTAGCAAAATTACAGTTATGAAGTAGCAACGAAAATAATTTTATGGTTGGGGGTCACTACAACATGAGGAACTGTATTAAAAGGTTGGGGCATTAGGAAGGTTGAGAACCACTGACCTAGAATAACTACCCAGCTGCCCTCTTTTCATTCTCTCTTCAGGGCCCCAGGCTGTTTCTACCCCTCGTTTCTCCTCCTTGGACCTACCTAGAAAGCTTGTGTCCAGGAGCTGCAGCCTCGCCACATCCCAGACCTTCTTGACACCAATGTTTGGTAAGTTGAGGCCCACTTTCCCATTGCTGTGGGGTTCAAGCCGGAGGAATGTTCTCAAGTTCAAGGCCACAGCCAGTGCTACCTAAAGAATAAAAGGCAAAAACAGTAAGACCAAGGGTGAGTGCCAAAGGAGCTGGTACCAATGTGCCAAAGCAAACATTAGCATGCAGGTCACTCCCACCTATGTCCTTGGCAGTCACTGCTAATCAACCTTGACACACTCTCCTACCTAACCTGGACATAACTACCACCAATCAATTAGGAGTTAACATACACTTATATTTGAACCTTCTCTACGCAAAACTTCAGAAGTTCTTAATACCAAGGAATCACTTTTCCATAATCATCATTTTTCTTTTTTTTTAATTTTTTTTTTTTTTTTGAGACAGAGCCTCAAGCTGTCACCCTGGATACAGTGCCGTGGCATCACAGCTTACAGCAACCTCCAATTCCTGGGCTCAAACGAGTCTCCTGCCTCCGCCTCCCAAGTAGCTGGGACTACAGGTGCCCGCCACAGCGCCCGGCCATTTTTTGGTTACAGCCGTCATTGTTGTTTGGCAGGCCCAGGCTGGAGTTGAACCTGCCAGCTCAGATGTACGTGGCTGGCGCCTTAGCCCGTTGAGCTACAGGTGCCGAGCCATAATCATCATTTTTCAAAGAGAAATATAAGTTAGGAATATTAAGCAATTAACATGGAGGTTGGAAAAAGTATGAGTTTTAGGTTCAAACTGATTTAGGTTCACTCTTGAGCTCTTAAGCTTCAGTTTCCACACCTGTACGATAGGATAATAAAATGATGTACCTCAGAGGGTTAAGTGTAAGGGTTAAATGAAATAATGCATGTTTCTGACCCTTTGCTAGAAAATCTTTCCAACTTCTAAGCTTACAAACATCTGAGAGCTCCAGCACTCAGTTCTCAAATCTCTTTACTTCTACACTGAAGCTCCCTTCCTAGGTGATCTCATTCCACTTGCAGGGCTTTATACATCATCTTTTCTCTACCATACTGAGTGAGGCCAGAGAAGCCCTTCAGTGGACAAAAGACCTATCTTTTCTTTGTCTGGCTGAGGAGAAACTGACCTCCTCTCCAATCTGCTCCCTCTGGTTCAGGGAATCCTTTTACTTTCTTGCAAGATTAGCATCAGGGAGAAGTGGTGCCCAATCTTTGAAGGCTCTGAAGGCTTTTTACCTTGCCATGGACCACAGCATGTTCTCCATGTAGGATGACTTTCCCTGGAGCA
This sequence comes from Arctocebus calabarensis, assembly GCA_963573935.1. Taxonomy (NCBI): domain Eukaryota; kingdom Metazoa; phylum Chordata; class Mammalia; order Primates; family Lorisidae; genus Arctocebus; species Arctocebus calabarensis. The sequence goes on along the minus strand of CAUYON010074640.1, from coordinate 2,559 downwards.
GACACCAACAAGACTTCTGACAACATAGCTCCTGGAACTGTTGAAAGGGAAAGCTGACAGAAGAGCAAAGGTCCCCAGATGTTAGAACCTGCAGAAGAGAACTTACTTGGTTTGTTGATTTATTTTTTGGTAACCACAGGAAGGCCAATGATCTTAGGGAATGCCTAGTTCAAGCCCGTCATTATAACAAAAAAGGCAATTACTTTCCACCATTTGCTATATACCAGAAAGGCAGCACAGTGCAGCAGTCAACTGGACACATCAGACAGATCTGGGTTCAAATTCTAGCTCTTCCACTCCTAAGTCATTTCATCTTAGCTAACTCACTTAAATGACTATGAACCTCAGTTTTCCCACCTTATATGGGGCCACAATAATGTCACCTACCTCAATGGGTTGTTAAGAAGGTTAAATTAATGCAAGGGAAACACCAGTGTCTGGCACATGGCAATCACCCAGTTACTTACTGGTAGCTACGTACTACCGGCTCTGTTCTTGGTTTTAGCTTTTACCACTACTACTTCTGTTAAAGGCAGAAATTTAAATAAAATCATAGACCAGAAAGAACTCGTTCCTGAATATTTAGGCTGTTTCCAACGTGTCACAATGATAAAACAAGGCTGCAGAAAACAACTATTATGCCTCGTTTTGCACACTTAAATGAGGATTTCTGCAAGGCACAATTCTAGAAAGTGGCTTCCAGGGTCTATGGATATATGCATTTTACATTTTTATAAATCACGCAAAATTACCCTCTTATACTAAGACCTCATTTGCAGGATGACCCAACTACTCATCCCCATTTCTTAGGGAGAAAAACTTAGGCTAAGAGTGGGGAAGGCTCTCTTGCTGGTCCGAAATTTCGAAATCACATTTGTCAGATTCGATGTTGCCGACCCCTCAGGACGGATTCCCAAAGTTGGGAAACTGAGCCAGAGAAACTGGTCGCCTGGTTTAGGGTCGTCCTGGGTCTCGTACCTGGAACCCACTAGCCCCTCGCCCCTCGCTTCTCACCTGTCACCGCCGCCGCTCCTCTTCGCCTGAGCTGAAGCAGCTTCTCTATGCCTGAGTCCCAGAGCGCCCTTGCCAGGGGGAGGTGGCCTCTTTCGTCCATCCAATGAAAGCGTGTGATCTGGGAGTCCCTTCACCAATTGGCTTGAATGTTGGCCAATAGGTGGTGTAGCCAAGCCGCCCCAAGTTTTCACGCCTTACTCCTTCCATAAACCAATGGGAAACAAGCACCTGGAGGTTCCCGCCCTGGGGCGAGAGTTACGGACCAATGAAAAATGGCGGCTGAGCGGTGGCGCGGCCGGCTGTAGGTGGAGTCACCCCGGGATCTGTACGGCAACCTGGTGGAGTCATTCCCCTTCAGCGGCCTGGCTCATGGCTATGTGGAGACTGAGAGGCCGCCTAGGCCTGCGTGGGTGCTTCGGCGCCGGCAGCCTCCTGCACCCCCGTTTCCAGAACCTTGGCCCTCAAGGCGTGGAAGACGGGAACAGGTGAGTATCTGGCTGGGAGGGTAACTCAAACACCTACCGTGAATCGCAGTGTAGTCGCCATGGGTACGTCAAACAGTCATGAGGTCACCGCGGCAACCGCTACGTGACGTCCCGTTGCTGTCCGGACGTCATCATGACAACGTGAGCAGCGTGTGAGCCAGAGACCAGGAATTCCTTGAACTAGTTGGAAGGAAACCGGCTATCCTGGGACAGTGGGGGGCAAATCCCTTGTGGGCCATCCTCGACTCGGATTTTGACCCATCTCCTAAGCAGTTTATACTCCAAGACACACAGATACTCCAACACAATCTGAAGATGGCTTTCCTCATACACCTTGAAACCTGCTCCCCAACCCAGACCTCAGAACCCATAGAAATACCACGTATTAATGAGTTCATGCAGTTCGTAAATCTAGTGATTTCACTGTTGAATAACCTTGTAATGTCACTTTTTAATTTTAAGTTCTAAACAGTATTTGTTATGCTGTTACATGAAAATGCTACTTTTTGAATCCTGTTTTGGCAATACTTTATTTCTGCATATACTTGAAGCGTCATAGAAGCAAGTGGCCCAGGTTTATTTCCCTCAAAAAGGACCTGACTTGGCTTAGTAGAGGATAAAATTTGGGGTAGGATAGAAGTTACACTTTGTGCTCTCACACAGTCTCAGGTGTGAATCTCAGCCCTGCTTCTTCCTTCCTGGATGACCTAGGAAGGTGAGTCTCACTCTGTGAACTACATTTTCCTCAACAGTAAAAGAAAGGTAATAGGTAGTATTTACCTTTGGACCTGTGGAAAGATTCCAGGCATAATTCCAGAAGATAATGCTTGTAATCCACTTTGCATAGTGCAGGGACTACAGTAAGCGATCAGTACTTTCAGCAAATATTAAGCATCTACATTGAACAATGCACTGTCTCGGCTTGGCGCCTGTGGCTCAACGGGCTAAAGCGCCAGCCACGTACACCTGAGCTGGCGGGTTCGAATCCAGCCCCAGGACCCGCCAAACAACAATGACGGCTGCAACCAAAAAATGGCCGGGCGTTGTGGCGGGCGCCTGT
>CAUYON010074639.1:0-15147 GCA_963573935.1 Arctocebus calabarensis | reverse complement strand
TGCCAAGGCATGGAAGAAACCCAAGAGCCCATCGATCCTCACATGGAGTAGTAAAGTGTGGTACATTTATACCATGGAATAGTATGCAGCCTTAAAGAAAGATGGTGACTTTTCCTCTTTCATATTTACATGGATGGAGCTGGAACATGTTCTTCTTAGCAAAGTATCTCTAGAATGGAAGAAAAGGTATCCAATGTATACACCCCTAATATGAGACAAATTCTTTTCGTTCAAGTGAAGGCTACAACCCATTTATTGCACAGGACTTTTTCTGCTCTGAATGTCTATGAGCCTAAAACTGAACTTGGTTATGCTACTATAGAAAACCATTACTATTTCTTACAACCAACTCAACCTCACATTACCTAGCCTTTCATATGATAATTGTGTTATTAGCTTTTGATAAGCAAAAAGCTCCTTTTTAAAGTCTACGTCTCTTTTAGTTCTTTATAATATATATATATATATATATATATATATGATATGACATAAAGTGGTTTATGTCATAGCTAATTTATATTATGTTATTTTATATATATATATTTTTTAGACAGAATCTCACTCTGTGCCCTGGGTATAGTGATGTGGCATCATAGCTCACAGCAACCTCAAACCCTTGGCCTCAAGTTATTGCCTTGCCTCAGCCTCCTGAGGAGCTGAGACCATAGGCGCCCACCACAATGCCTGGCTTGTCTGTCTTTCTTTCTTTCTTTCTTTCTTTCTTTCTTTCTTTCTTTCTTTCTTTCTTTCTTTCTTTCTTTGACAGAGTCTCAAGCTGTCACCCTGTATAGAGTGCTGTGGCATCACAGCTCACAGCAACCTCCAATTCCTGGGCTCAAGTGAGTCTCTTGCCTCTGCCTCCCAAGTAGCTGGGACTACAGGCGCCCACCACAATGCCCAGCCATTTGTTGGTTGTAGCCGTCATTGTTTTTGGCCAGCCCAGGCTGGATTTGAACCCGCCAGCTCAGGTGTACTTGGCTGGCACCTTAGCCCGTTGAGCCACAGGCACCGAGCCCTGGCTTGTTTTCTTTTCTTTTCTTTTCTTTTTTTTTAGTAGAGATGGGGTCTTGCTCTTTCTTGCTCAGGCTAGTCTATAACTCCTGAGGTCAGGCAAGCTACCCACTTCGCCTTCCTAAAGTGCTAGAAGTACAGGCTTGATTGCTTTATACCATTCTAAGCTACGTTCTTTGATATAATGTGACAAGAGCATACTCTAGGTTCTGATCACTTTGTTACTCTTTCACCTTCATAAAATGGGTATTTGGAATAGGAAAACATCCAGAGAAATACATACATTATAAAGCAAGTTGAAAAAGAAGAAGCATCAGTGGAGAAAAATGGAGACAAAGGTAGGCAGCAAGCCCTTTTTCACCATAAATGGGGAAAAACAAAAGAGCAAATTTAATATATATCATTGAGAATCTTTGGTCTGAAATAGTTAAGAAGTAGCATATTCACAATGAATGGCTGACCATATTGTTGGAGTTAAATAGAGTTGTTTGTGAATATAGAGATTAACTGATTATAGAATATTACTAATGAGGCCAAAGTTCAAACCCCATGTGGGACCAGTTAACTGTGCCCTGTCACACAAACACACAGCATGCCCATAACTTTGGCCAGCTGTCTCCAAAATGAATGCTGTTTGTCATAAAAAGGACCAGGTGTATATGGATCAGTGAAAATCTATTCTCACGACTAGGAAAAATTCTTAAGGCAGATGGCAGGTCAGTAATGTCGCTTTAGCGTATGAAGAACAGCATGTGTTCTCACATTGAAAAGTAAAGTAGAGATTTGTCAGTTATCCAATTGTACTGTAATTGAATATTTGGGCCAGAAATCCAATTGGATTTAGTTTAGACATTCGACGTGAGAGTTTATGTCATTTCCTGAAGGCCCTACAACTTCAAGGTTTCAAACCTAAATAACTTTGATGATCAAAGAAGGCATTCTAGGCCATGTGTGACAATTGAGAGTGGTAGAAAAGTGAGGAATGGGGCAGTTCATGCCCTATGTAATCTGGTAGAAAAATACAGTAACAAAAGCTCAATTACAAGACTTCTGCCTTACAGGGACCAAAAAAACTATTATTATCAAAAAAACACATTGGATATGGATCTTAATTATTTGATGATGGAACCAAATATATCAATTTGGTATCATATCAATGAAACACAGTTAAATGCTTCATCGCTTTTGTTGCAATTATTTGATTATGTATCCTCTCAATAAATGTTGAAGTCCACAAAGAAAGCTCAATATCTTGTGTCTTTCATTTCAACATCAGAGTATAATAGAGTTTGTTCCATACACAAATGGTAAATTTTTCTAATGTGTGGCTCTAGTGTAAACATTAAGTTATGCAACAGTCTCCATTGTCTATAATACTAAATTCACTTGCATAAATGCATCCAGGTTTTGGTATGAATGGAGACCTTACCTAACAAACGCAAACCTTGTAACTGAATCACTTGTATATGCATATTAATCTGAGATTAAAAAAAAAAATTCTGGTATATCTGAGGTTTATTAATATACACAGATATAATTAGATATGCAAAAGCATATTTCCAATAGTAAAGAACACAAAACTAAATGTTCCTTTAATCTGTTAAACATAAATTACAGCAATGCTACAATAAATCTTCTGCCTTACTTTAGACCTTGATATGGAAGTTAAATGGAACGGTTTGATGAACATCTCAACCTAACCATTAAGAAAAATATTTGCTTAGTTGCTGAATTTTATGCAAATGAAAGCAGACAAGGCTAAAACAGAAATAAACAGTAATTAAATTACGCAGAAATTTCTGGATAAAATAAAACAATCCTCTACAGTTTCTAGGTAATGGCAAAAAAAGTGTTTCTGGCAAGAAAAACATAATTAACAGCAGTGTTAAAGCTCTGCTTTACATTCTTATGGCAATTGAGTCTACTATGTTGAAAGCTGTTAAGTAGAGTATTTGAGTTTCATATTAATTTGCATTTCACTTGACTGCCTTTTACTGTTTTGTAAGCATGAAACGCAGAGGTCTGGGTTCAACACAACAAATTACTGTTCAAAATAAAAAATTGCTACCCAAGCAGCTTTGTGTTTTTACTCAGCGTGTCATGCTGTGAGTAAAAAAGAAAAAAAAAAAAAAAGAAAGGAAAAGAAAAAGAAGTGTTGATTCTTTAGAAGCATTTCAGCACCAGATCTGTGCTATCAAAAATAGTCTTCAAATATAGTTAGAGTTATCTAGAAATTCAGCAGTTTGCAAACAAGTACAACAGGGAGTAGTTTTTTCACACTAAAATATTTTTGCTACACATCAGTAAGTCCTTGAGGAAGGCCTGCTGGCTCTGATGGCCTGTGGTTCACCGTTGATGTAGTTAGAGCAGTGACACTTCGCCAGCACTGACAGGGTGGTAGTGATAGGCTTGCCTTTTAAACTGACTACTACATTTGATCAGAATATTTAAACCACTGGGATTCAAAAGTATGAGGCCATTTTAATAGTTATTTATGAACCTTTGTTATCTTATTTTTTTCTTTTGGAAGTGTGCCTGTCACCTAGTCTTTTCATAAGCAGAGGTCACAAAAAATGGAATCTGTTAGGCTACTGATTCCAACACCAACAAATCCTATTGTCTGGGTCTATGTGTATGGTGCCTGTATATATGTGTGCATGAAGATATGTGGGTTCACCAGATAGCACAATAACGATAAAATTAAAGCAAGGAGTTTTGTTCTAAATTAAGGTATCATGACTGGGGCTTTTAAACTCTGAACTATCTCAAATTGTGTTATTTCAAGCAATTTACTGAGAAAAAATGTGTTATTCATAATGTTTTTGAAGTTATTAGAATATTTCAACTTGCTTTTTCATATGTCAGCTTCCTCCTACATATTAACACGGACTTCAGTAATTATATGTTGATCTAATTAGTTCAGATGCTTACAATGTAAGCTAAAATATCTTACGGTTGCTTGAATTCTAAACCTCTTATTTTAGTGTACTTATTTTTTTCACCAAAACCCTGCATGAGGACAGATACATGAAAAACAGTTTTAATATGCAAGAGGGTAGTGACTCTTTATTGAAAGAGCTTACTATTGGCAGCCATCCAGATAGTAAATAAAGTTGTTTAAATATTTGCTCATTAGTGAAATGAAATGATTCGAGTTTAATGCATTCCCATTTCAGGTTTTCTATGTTTCCAAGTAACTTTTCAATCCACACTCTAACGGTTTCTTTGGACCTCTTGTGTTATCATTCCTTTTCTTTTTCTCTCTAACTAGGTATACGTTAATGAAGTTAATGAACATGGTGTTGAGCTCTCCCTAAAATCTCCCCGGTCATTTGTTTAATAGTTTTGCTGTAAATGTTAGTGACACAGTGTCCGCCGCCTGCAAGTCTCCAGAGCCGAGATATGTTCATGAAAGATACTGGAGACTGGCTGATAAATTCCAGGACTATTGAGGAAGGCTCAGATCCTGTCTCAGTGGGGGAAGAGCTCTGTAACACCAGGTTTATCTTGAAACATTCAGACAGGGAGATAAAATGCATATTAATCCCCAAGGATAAACAGTCTTTCCTGTTGTACTGGATCAACCTTTGTTTTGTCAGATTTAGTCTACATGTGGGCACATGGAGAGAAATCAGTTTTGAATTATCTGTGGAGAGAGAGGAAAAGGCCAGACTAGAGGAGAAGCAGATGACACCACCCCACTTCGGTTATACCCACAAGTTCTGTGCCCTAACCCACCTTTGCTGAGGCATCTGCATTGGGGTCACCATTAAAAAAATTGACATTGTCATTCTGTTCTAAATGTCCCTGGGGGAACTCTGGGAGCAGGAGGGTGGCTAACTTTCCCAGTAACTTCCTTCGGGTTTTTATTATTGCCTCCTCGGTATTCAGAACCACATTAGGAAAAGTAAATGCTACATATATATTTTTTGAATGACTATCCTAGGAATTCTCCAGTTTATACCTTCTGACAGTTGCCGACAGCTGTCCATTATTATTTTTATTTTTTTCTGAAAAGGAAAATTGCTCAGATCAGATCATAAGCCCTTAGAGGAAGCAGAGCAAAATAGTTTTTATTTAATCAACCATATTATGGGCCCTGAGTCCATGTATCACCTGCTTTTACTTAATATTTCCCCAAAAAGCTATATAAGCACACTATTACAATACAAGGGTAGCATAAGCCTGAGGGAATCACCTCAATTCATTGTTACTTCTAGCAAAAGGCAAGATTTAAAGCAGAAATCCAAAAAATTATCCATTGATTTTGAATGCTACACTTACAATCTGCTTAAGAAAAGGTCTGATGACCTCTTACTTTTCCTTTCAATTATCATTGCACAATGATAAATCTGGAGCCAAGTGGAGTTTTGAAATACTGGTTAAATTCCCATGCAAACAATGCTTTTTAAAAAATATGTGTCAAAGTGACTCTAGAATCTGTGCCCAGTTTCATATAATTAATTTTGGAACACACAGTTGATAAATGCTCCATCAGGGTCTCAACTACTAGATATGGGGCATATTTTCAGTGGTTTAAATTTATATTAAGGTAATGTTTTTATATGTCACAATATTCCGTTTTTCTTGAAGACTTCTGCTGGCTAACTCTCAGTCTTTCTCCTCAAAGCAAATGGCTGTGTGACCAATGGAATGCAGACAAAACTAACAACATTACATTGCAACTTCTGCCTTCCTCCCAGATTGCTCATTGAAGGAGAAGCCAGGTACCATGGGAATCAGCTCTTTTAAGAGAAGCGCAGGGTGGAAGCCGAGGCCTCCTAAATAGGCAGAACCAACTTGTTGCCCCGGTGCAGAAGCTGTCACAGAGGTAGATCTGTGCCTGTAATTGTCATCAAGTGCTTGTCCCACAACTGTATTTTGAAAGCAGGAAATGCATTTTTTTGACTTTCACAGTTTCTCAGAGGGAGAGAAGCTGTGATCCTTAGTGATTTATTCTCAGAACCTCACTTGGACCTAATTTCGATGAAGTAGATGAGATTTGGAAATTTTGAACTGATGAGATTGTGAACTTTGAGGTGATGCTGTTGTAATGGGTTGAGATTTGGGGGAAACTTGTGATAGGGTAAGTGTTTTTTGCATGTGAGGCACATATGAATCTTTGGAGGGCCAGAGAGTGGATTTTGTTATAGGATCCTTGCCAAGGAGTCTATTTCCTAATCCCTAAATTTGTGAATATGTTGCTTTATATGAAAAAAGGGACTTTGCAGATGTAATTAGGTTGAAGGAGCTTGAGGCTGGTAGATTATCTTGGTAAGCCTGGTGTAACCACAAGCTTGTTATAGGTGAGAGAAACAGGAGATTCAAGGCCAGAGAGAAATCAAAAAATCCCATTCTGCTGCTTTTGAGGATGGAGAATGGGGCATTAGCCAAGGAGCACGTGTGGCCTTTAGAAGCTGGAAAAAGCCAGGAAACAAATACTTATAGAGTTCCAGGAAAAATTGTGGCCTATGATACCTTGGGTTTAGCCCAGTGAAACCCATTACCAATTTCTGACCTTCAGAACTCTATAAGTTTAATCCAAAAAGTTTACGTTCCTTGAGACCCTATGCTTGTGGTAATTTGTTACAGTAATATTCAGAGAGTAAGACAACAGTTTTCTAAAATAATATAATAAACATTAAAGAGGTCATGACCTCAACAGCACCATTTTCATTTCACTTTGTCTCCTCTTACCAAATCTTACCTAATGATAATGCCATGCTCAATATGTCCCTTCCAAGAAATATTTTTGGTGTCTCAATTTCAAAGCTTTCTCATCCTCTACTCTCAGGATGCAGAGAAAACTTTCAATTACAATTAACCATAGAAGGCACGGTGTAGTTAGGTTGGTATTTTACAACATTTAACTTTTTTTTTTCCTCTTTTTTTTTTTTTTAATTAAATCATAGCTGTGTACATTAATGCAATCATGGAGTACAATGTTCTGGTTGTATATACAATTTGAAATATTTTCATCAAACTTGTTAACATAACCTTCACGGCATTTTCTTGGTTATGTGTTAAGACATTTGTATTCTACATTTAGTAAATTTCACATTAAGTGCAGATGTGGACCCAGCAATCACCCTCCCTCCACAACTTTTAACTTTTACCGTATACTTTCTCTTTCTTTTAGTTAAAATATTGCTTACTTGAGAATGGATTAGGATCTTGTGCCCCTGGCAAATACCAATGTCCTATTTTGCATTCACTTCACATACATCACCTTTAGATCCAGGTGATACTCACTGTGTAAATACTTTTTGATTGAATTGGTTGTAAATTTCATTTTCTTCTTTCATAATTTTTATGTAATGTAAACATGTATATTTTTAAAATTTCATTTTTACCAGTATTGCATAGAAATATGAAATTAATTTTTATATGTTGATCATGGACCCTGCAACTTTGGTAAATTCCCTTATTGTTAGAGTGATTTTATTTTTTTTATTGACAAGTTTCCTTAGGGTTTCTTAGGAACCCAATATCTCATCTGTATAAAAGGATATCTTTACTTCTTACTTTCCGACCTGGATACCTTTTAGTGTTTTTCCTTGTCTTCATAAACTGCTTAAGACTTACAGTACAATGATTAATAGAATCCTTAAATCTGCATATCATTGTTGGATTCTTACTCTCAGGGGAAAGTTTGCCCTTTTCCTTTCAGGAATGGTGCTTACAGTGCACTAGAGCACTAAAATTTATTCCTCCACTGTAACTGAAAGTTTGTACCATTTAAAGAACATCTTTGTCCCTATTCCACCCAACCCCCCCCCTCTGCTCCCCTTGCCTCTGAAAACCACCTTTCTACTCTCAGTTTCTATGAGATGACTTTTTCAGATTCAGTGCTTGTCATCCGGGGACTATTACCCTCAGCATCATATCCTCCAGGTCCAGCCACGTTATTGCAAATGACAAAATATCCTTTTTGAAAGTCTTGTACCCCAGGAATATACACAATTATTGTTTTTCAATTGAAATAAATAAACAGGAAGGGTGTTTTCTATGGGTTTGCTTAGAATCCTTCAATATGATTAAATATTAGCATTTCCCTGATGACTGGATAGGTCGGGCATTTTTTCTGTGTTTCCTGGAGATTGGTCTATGTTCTGGAACCAGAGTAGGATACCACTATTGCAACTACTATTCAAAAGGGTACTGGAATTTCTAGCCAGAGCACTTAGGAGGAGGATATCAATGGTTTCCAAATGGGAAAAGAAGTTAAGCTTTTGCTCTTTGCTGCTGTGATTTTATACCCAGACATCAGTTCCAGGTGTCTCTTGGAAGATAATAATAAATATCTTGAAATAATTAGAGCAACATCTCAAGTTACAAAATCAACGTACACAAGTTAGTAGCTTTCACATATGCTCCCAACAACAGTACAGCTGAGAATCAAATCAAAGACACAAGACTCTTCACAGTAGCATCAAAGAAAATGAAATAACTCAGAATATATTGAACAAAGGAGGTCGAGGTTCTATATAGGGAGTACTTTGAAGAACTGAAAAAAGAAATTGCAGAGGATGATAATAGACGGAAAAACATTTCATGCTTAGGGATTGGTAGAATGAACATGGTTAAAACATCTATACTCCCCTAAGTGATTTATAGATTCAATGCAATCCCCAGTAAGATACCAATGTCATATTTTGCAGATCTTGAAAAAATAGTTCGACACTTTATATAGAATCAGAAAGGACTCTGATTAGCCAATGAAATCTTAAAAAAAACAAAAGAACAAATCTGGAGGCACCACTTTACCAGTCTTCAAGCTATACTATAAGGCTATAGTAATCAAAACAGCATGGTAATGACATAAAAATAGAGACCTATACCTTTGGATCAGAGCAGAGAATCCAAATATAAAATCGGATTCTAACACTATTCACTAAATAGTGCTGGGAGAACTTAGAATTGCACAGCCATATGTAAATGACTAAACCAGAAACCACACCTCTCACCACTCACAAAAATTAACTCACTATGGATTACAGGATGGGAAACTATAAGAATTCTGGAAGAAAGTGGTGGAAATACTCTAACAGGTGTTAGGCTAGGGAATTAATTTATGAAGAAGACCCTAATGGCATTCTCTATAACATCAAAAATAAATAAATGCAACCCGATGAAGTTAAAACTTTTGGGCACAGCCAAGGACACAAAGCAAATAGACAACGTACAAATTGGGAAAAGATAATTTGCTTGTTACATGCTGATAGAGAACTGATAACAAGAAGCTACAAAGAACTCAAGCAAATCATGAAGTAAAGCTCAAATGACCCCATTAAAAATTGGGCAAGAAACATGAACTTTTCTAAAGAGGAATTCTATCTTAATAAGGCTAAGATATAGAATCTTGGAATGAACTAAAATCTCTTGGGATTACCAACATGTATAAAATAATGATGTGAATAGTCACTGGCTAAAAACAGATAATAATATTGCATTATAAATTCTATTTTAGAATTACATACTAGCTATTAAAGATGTAATGAGAGAACAGTTCTCAAGAACCTACATGCCTATTTAAAATACAAAGAATGTTATGTATGGTATTCCGTCATTCAATGAGACACATTGATTTGTATTTCAGATGGCAGATAAAATCCTCACCTCTAAAACTGCTCCTCTGTCTTTCAACACATGACTATAAGGGCAACATTTTCTTTTCCCTTTATTGTTTTTATAGTGACTCTACCTCGCTATGCCTCTTGTCTTTCTTTTTTTTAAAGTTATTTTTCTTTTCTTCACTATTTTTTCTTATCTGGGAATGAAGTTAACTGAAACAAAAACATATAAAATGTCCAGTTTGGATGTGTGTTTTTCACAAAGAACTTGGAGCTGAGACTGAGATAGCTCACATGTGAGTTTGTGATCTGGTACTTGCCATGTTTCCACTATCTTGATGCTCAGGTAACAGCCTGTTGTATGAGGAAAGAGTAAATAGGAGGAAGACACAAAGGATGGGAAAAGTTGAAGTTCATCCACTGATGTCTGAGTTTTAAACATCTTCCTATGGCTCAGCACTAGCTTGACACTATTTGTAACATGTGTTTGTATTTCCTCAATTTTTAAGACACTTTTTTGTAGAGTTTCATCTGACTATTTTTATTTTGACTTAAACATTAGTAACACCAAGACCAATGATGACAGTTAATCCTAACAGATCTAAGGAAAACTTAGTTTTATTTCCTTTCATTTAACAATATAATGGGATACTTGGCTTGGCACCTGTAGCTCAACGGGCTAAGGTGCCAGCCACGTACACCTGAGCTGGTGTGTTCGAATCCAGCCCGGGCCCTCCAAATAACAATGACAGCTGCAATCAAAAAAAAAAAAAAAATGGCCAGGCGTTATGGCGGGCGCCTGTGGTCCCAGCTACTTGGGAGGCGGAGGCAAGAGACTCGCTTGAGCCCAGGAATTAGAGGTTGCTGTGAGGTGTGATGCCACGGCACTCTCTCCAGGGTGACAGCTTGAGGCTCTGTCTCAAAAAAAAAAAAAAATAATGGGATACAAATATTTTGGTTACATGAATTGCTGTTGTACTGTTTGAGGCAAAATTGTGTGTTCATTATCTAGATAGCTGCATTGTACCTGTTAAATGTCAGTTTACCTCTCCCCTATACTTATTAAAGCTAGCATGAATATGTTCCTATACCTTGCAACCAAGAGTTGTAAATAACGTAATCACCTGTAGTGAGTGGGACTGATTGTATTTTCTTTTGTAATTGATGTCCCCATAACCCACATCCATCAGTTAGTATTTCTCCTAGCATAACTCTCCAGAACTTGCTGCATAGAATATATGGTTGTCATCATAGTATCTATTTCATTATGTTGATTTCTTTTCTTTTCCATTATTAAATACATGTAAAAATACAGAAAAACATTAAAAAGACAATATTTATAACCTTTTTTCTTTAAAATATTTTTTTAAAACATGACTTGCTCATATTATCTTTTATTTTGTTTTTAAGAGCTCTGTATGTATGCATATGGCTGTGTATCTCTCTGTCTCACTGTAGAAGGTGTTTTGATGAGTGTCCCATTAATACTGTCTATTCGAGCTCTCCATTGCTCTAATGATGGGCATTTAGTTCTTTGTTACCTATGACTGATCGCGCTCCCTGTGTTCAGCCCTCTGCTGTGATTTCTATCATCAGACTATTGTCTTCCCTCTTCTGGATCCTATTCTCTAATTGCCTGGCTGGTCATCCCCCCATTATCTTTTACCATTTTCTCCTTTGGGGTCCACATCCCCAAAGTACACGTCATGTTCTCAGCACTCGATTTCTGAAGCAGAGACTCCGAAAATTATCTAATTCATTGTCCTGAACCTGAAAATTTCTGCTATCTTTTTCAGATCAGGAAGTATGTATAAGATCATGGATTAGAGAAAATCATTATCACTTCCTATGGGTTCTATTTTTTTTCCTGCTCAGCTAGTGTGCAGCTGATGTGCTTTATTTTAAGATAATTTGGTTATTAATTGCTGCTTGTAGTAACATATTTCATGAGTTCAGTTTAGAAATAAAAGATTTCACTGTCATTTCCCAAAATATTTATTTTTGCTATTGTAAGTGAATCCTGTTCAAGAGCAAGAAGGAAGGCAGGTGCTGTTTGAACAATAATAGATTCTTTAGTTCTATAATAAAGTATATGTGCATTTGTTAATCATCTTTGCTGGCTAATTCACAGAGAAAAAGTATAAGTGGAGACCAAAATCACCAGAACTTTACTTACAATTGTGCTGGCTTTAGTATCATCTTGTTATATTTCACCCATGAGTTTATATGGGTGGTTTCTCTGTAGGATTCCCACCCGAGTGTAGCTTAAGACTGCAAATTGAAAAGCACAAGCCCAGGCCCTGAAACATTTAAATGTGATAAAAATCAATTTTACCTATGTTATTCTCAGCTGAATGCCACTTCTGATGTACATCAGCTTCAAAAGAAATTAAAAGATAAGTAACATGATTACAATCAGATTAGCTTACCTAGGCAGGCAAGGAGATTGCCAGAGTTGTCTGAGTGAAGATAGTTCCTAGTGAGACCAGTTTGCATCACATTAAACAAAAATGAGTTTCCAATATGTGTGCTACGTAACAAAACAGGCAAATGGAAAACTCTATGACTGATTGTGAGTCTGGGAAACGCTGTTATTTTGTGGTTATTTGAGAATTACTTCCTGTTAGAACAGTTTAAGAAAAAAAGAAGCATTCCCTGGGATTGCTTTGTTGCTCAAACTTAAAAAAGTATTTGTTATTTTTTTTTTAATTAATAGAATTCATGGAAGTTGAGAGGCAAACTCAAGAGTGGAGGAAAAATCTTGGCTCCCAAACTGTTCTCCATTATAGAACAGGATAATGAAAAATTCCTAGAGGGTAGCTTATGACAGGGGTCACCTCTAATCAGAAAAGAGGGACATACATTAACAAGCACTAAATAGACAATACACAAGAAATGTAAGCTCAGTTTCAATTGATATAATATCCATAGTAGAGGAAAAAAGCTCCTGTCTCTATTTTTCTTTCCTATACAACACTTGTTATTTTCTAGCCCAGAGGAAAAAAAAAATAAAAGAAAAAGAAAAAAGAAGAAAGAGTAAAACTGTACAGGGTAAGTAGAAAATAATTGGACAATATTTATTTAAGCAAGTGTGATAATGTGACCCTAAGCTATATTCTGTTTAGTCTGTTATTATTTTAGTATTAAAAAAAAAACAAGTAATTAAAGTATTCTAAGTGCCTCGAACAGTGGACAATTCCATGAGTAACAATGCTCCAACAGGAGGTCTTAAAACTAAAAATAAAGAAAGAAATTGAAGGATCTATTGAATTTAGGGGTAAAGGATAAATAAAACAAGTGAGAAAACAGCTATGTGACAAAGAAATGATCAAATCTCAAAATGTTTCAGTCCTAAGTACCCATTTTCCCAATCACAAGATTTTTAGTGTTGTTTTGTTTCTTTTAACGTCATGTGATTACAGAGTTCTTGTACTTCAAGATTTCATTAGAGTACAGGAAGACACAGCGAAATGTATTTCTGAGTGAGGAGTATTTTTAGAATAATGTGATGAAAAAATATTACCAAACATCCATTTATAATTTGTGATGTTTATTAAGATTTGTGATATGCACAAAAGTGAAGAAAAATATGTTGGTGAAGTGTGTGTCTCTGGTGAAATTTAACCTTTTTAAAGAAAATGTAACTACACACTTTCTTCACAAAAATGACACAAGGAAAAAGAAAGCCATGGGAATTATTACCAGATATAAAACTTGTGAATACTGAAAATGGACTATTTTTTAAAAAATATAAAATGAAATCTTATTGCCTTAGTTTCAGAAAATTACAATTGTATATATAACCTAAATAACGAATTGCAACATGCAACAATTTAAAAAAGATTTTAGATCTCTGTTTGAGATCCCTTTTTCTTGAAACTGAACTTGAATATTAACAGAGGTTAAGTGAAGAGTTCAGTTAAGTGCTCATCAGAGAAAAGTGGCATGGCATTTTGACCAAGCACTCTATTCCTCATGGATACGCCTTGACAAAGATCGACATCAATCATTGGTTACTCCTTTTGTGATCTAGATATTTAATTTCAAGTAGTTATTTTCAGAAATCAATACTTGGCTCCCATTTCAGTAAATGCCTTTAAATGAGAGTCTTTCTAGAGCTAAATTAATTCAATTTCTATTTAAAGTTATATTTTATGAGCAGTTTGGAAGTGAGACAAGCTTCTTGTAATGTTATCAGCTCAGAAACATTAACAAAATTATTCAGCTCTCTTAGATCTTTGAAATTTCTTTTCTGGCTCTCTGAATTTCTCTCTTCCCTGTCTCTTCTCTTGTTTTTTCCTCTTGCTACAATTATTCCATCTAAAAAAATTGAATGGCTGTGATGATTAAATGAATAAATCCCTGTACAATGTATAGTTTGACTAAATAAGAGTTCAAATAAAGTATAAGGTACATTGCCTTTTTTTTTAAGTAGCACAACTCAGGAGTGTCAGTGATAAGATAACATCAATGAGATTAGACTATAACAGCTGTGTGAGAGGGCGCGGCTAAGGAATGCCTGAGATAGATGATGGTTATTTTTTATTTTATTTATTTATTTATTTATTTATTTATTTATTTATTTATTTATTTATTTATTTTTTGAGACAGAGCCTCAAGCTGTTACCCAGGATAGAGTGCTGTGGCATCACAGCTCACAGCAACCTTCAATTCCTGGGCTCAAGTGAGTCTCCTGCCTCTGCCTCCCAAGTAGCCGGGACTATAGGCGCCCACCACAACACCTGGCCATTTTTGGTTGCAGCCGTCATTGTTGTTTGGCGGGCCCAGGCTGGATTCGAACCTGCCAGCTCAGGTGTACACAGCTGGCGCCTTAGCCCACTGAGCCACAGGCGCTGAGCCTGATGGTTATTTTTTAAATGATTTATTTTGTGGATTAAACCATTGCTCGTTTAGCACAATTTATACATACAGTAAAGGCAGCACATTTGAGACATTCGTGTGATTCAGAATTTTCTCAAATTTTAGGTTATCCACATACTTATGGAACAAAAGTGGTGCTATTGGTATATACTCTCTCTAATGTTTTGCTTTTCCTCACAAAATACATTTTCACTACTATTTAGCATTGCATTTAATTCTTTTTTTTTTTTTAACTGAATCATACCTGTGTACAACAGTTCAATCATGGATTACAATGTGCGGGCTTCATATACAATCTGAGATAAATTCATCCACCTTTTCGACATAACATTTGTGAGATTTTCTCATTTACTGTGTGAAAACATTTGTGTTCTGCATTTAGTAGTTTTCTCCTGAACCTTCATAGATGCACCTCAAGTGTGATCTCACCCTTTATTCTCTCTTCCCCGACCCTCTTCCTCCCCTTCCCTCCATCTCCCCTTTCCCTGTCTTCTTGTGCAATAACTGGGTTATAGCCTTCACATGAAAGATATAAATTTGCTTCATATTAGGGCTGTATACATTGGATACTTTTTCTTCCATTCTTGAGATACTTTGCTAAGGAGAATGTGTTTCAGCTCCATCCATGTAAATATGAAAGAGGAAAAGTCACCATCTTTCTTTAAGGCTGCATAATATTCCA
>CAUYON010074638.1:0-34134 GCA_963573935.1 Arctocebus calabarensis | reverse complement strand
TCTTTATATAGTGATCAAGAAAATGCCATGAAGGCTAACTGTAACAGTACAATCAAAACATTTCTGAATGTATATGAATCGTGCCCTATGATTGCACCAATGTACAGAATTATGATTCAATAAAATTATAAAAAAAAAAAGTTAACACTGTAAATTAGTGTGAACTAACAAACTGTTTTTAATATCAGTCTGTTTCAGTTGACAAATACATATTCAACAGTGATGGGACAGTCACAAATGACAAGATCAGAAATCAAGGTTATTATTATTCAGGTAAGTTTAATAATAGCATTTTAAAATAACTGTAAGATATAGACACCAATTCAATTTTTAAAGATTTTAAATGTATCTGCTTTCTTAACAGATACTAAGATGTTGAAGTACTTTAAGAAAGTAAAAATGCTGAACATATTAGTTGTTATTTTTTTCATATTAGTTGTCATTAATGTTAATAATTATTTTAACAGATAAAATACAGATCTTCAATGCATCTTCCTCATATCTTCAAGTAGAAACATACTGTCATGTAAAGATGCAAATACAAATCGTTCCTGTGATGCAATTATATGTTTCTATGCCACCCAATCAATTTACAGACACTGTAGGTAAGTCCTCTGTGTATATTTTTATTCCTAAAGCTCTAATGGGACCCTCATTTATGTTAATTTCCATTGTTCATCAATTAATAACACTGAACAATAAAGCATTTTGACTTAATTTTCCCTTTCACACTATAATAAAATCATTCCACCTTGCTTTGCATAAACTATTTATTATAAAATATATCCTTAAAAGGATTTAAACAATTTAAGTACTTAAAAATTTTGGAATTAAGGTTTTTGTTTAAATGAGATTTGATAATATGTCAACAGATCTCTTTGCTAGTGTATATCACTGCAGCTTTGAACTGTAGAGGATTAAAATATTAGAGATATGGGGTGGTGCCTGTGGCTCAATGGGGTAGGGCACCGGCCCCATATGCCAGAGGTGGCAGGTTCAAACCCAGTCCCGGCCAAAAACTGCAAAAAAAAAAAAAAAAAAAAAAAATATATATATATATATATATATATATATATTCATCATATTATGAATTTTCTGAAAAATCATATTTCAAGTATAAGCTGCACTATCACTTTTTTTTTTTTTTTTGAGACAAAGTCTCACTCTGTCACCCTGGCTAGAGTGCTTGATTATCCCAAGCAATCTTCTTGGCCCCAGCCCACCAAGTAACTGGTGCTACAGGTGTGTGCCACCACTACCTGCTAGATTTTCTATTTTTAATAGAGAAAGGGTCTTGCTCTTGCTCAGGCTGGTCTTCAACTCCTAAGTTCAAGCAATCTACCCACCTTGGCCTCTCAGAGTGCTATGATTACAGGTGTGAACCACTGCACCAGGCCCTATTACTTGTTTTTCTGATAGTTTACAATGGTTATACCCTTCATGGAGGTTTTCTATTGTAGAAATCAGTTCTTATATACAGCCATGGATGTTGAACAAAACAATTATGGCAAATTCCACAAAGGGCTGCAATTTATAAAGGGCACAAACTTTTGTAATATGCCTTCACTTAAGAAAGTAATATGTTTGCATACAGGGAAACATATAACTCATGGGTCAGAAGGGTCTAGGTAAGAAAGATCTATAGCACTTAACATGTCTCCACACCCAAACCATGACCATGTTGAGTCATAAATTCCTACTTTTCAGCGTGCTTCCTACTACTTGTCAAAGGAGATAGATTGACAGTGACAAATAGGAAAGACACAGTATTCATGACAAATCAAATCGTGTTTCAGTGCTCCTGGAATTTGACTGAAAATAAATTTGAATGAAATCCTAAGTGTCCTAAAATCTTACTTATATGCACAAAGACTATGACGTATCTCAGTAGCTTTCATAAGTTCTGATTTATTACAAAGAATTGAATGAATATGAAATTAGGATATGTATCCAACAAGTTGAGTAAGTGAGGCGATGTCAAGTTTTGTTCTGTGTTATTACACAGGACTCTGTGGTTCCTACAACAACAAAGCAGAGGATGATTTCATGTCCAGCCAGAATATATTGGAGAAGACATCTCAGGCATTTGCTAATTCTTGGGAAATGGCGTCCTGCTCTAAAGGAAACCCCACTTCATGCATCAGTATAGAAAAAGGTAATCTTAAATGACTATCAAACACCTTAGTTAAATATTTCTTGTGAGGAGTTATGTACTTATTCTGGTAATATCATGGACATATCAGATGATCCTGATTTTCACTAGTGTTTTTTGCACCATCCCAATTTTAGAGCAAACAGGACAGAAGCAATATGGCTGACTGACCACATTCTGGAAGACACCTTTCACTGGGGACTCACCTCAGTTGTCTTTTTCCAGACCTACTTTTGCCCTTCTTATGCACAATTCCCCACAATTATAGAATAATAAGGTTAGAGGAAACTTTGGAGATCACCTAGTTTTTTATTTTTCCCTCCTTTAATTTAGTTATAAAAATGATCATTGGCTGAAGTAGCAGACTCATCCAATCTGCTGCAGCCACCTGATAACAGAGCTGTAGCTGTGTTCAGGTGTCCTAACTGCTGCCATCATGTATATAAAAGTAACACCAAGCCCCAAATTTAGATCCCATTAATTAAAACTTTCACTGGTATCATGCAGCTTATGTTTCAGCTTTTTGAAAACCTCACATTGTTCAATTTATTTTCACAAAAACTCACAAAAGACATGGGTAAGGTTTTTATCCCTTCAATGTAGATGTTGATAGTGGAGTGCAGAGAGGGTATACTTAATAAGGATATGGATAAAGTTGCAATCCAAGCTGTGCTTTTATTATTCCTCTAGTCTTGATGATATTAATGAATGCTTCATTTTATATTACTTCTTCATAAATAAAAAAATACAATGCAAGCTATTAGCTTATATTGGCATGTTAATTAGTCGTTTCTCAATTAATCCACATATTTCAAAGAATCTGATCTGTTTAAAATATTTTAAGATTACTAAAGCAATTCCTGTTGAAATCTTCATCTATTGAGTTTGATTTATAAAATGAGTGGGTAGAAGCTTTAATGTAAATATGGTAAAACATATTTCTGGGTATTGATTGAAATGTGTATTTTGTTTTGCGGGGTGTTGCAATGAAAATACTTTCAATGAGAATAGATGAAAAATATATATCTTATAACCAACGCCATTTATTTTAAGCAGACTATACACCATCACTTTGGAGAGATATATGAATAAATTAAATTAAACTTTAAATACAGAAAATTACACTGCACTTTATTAATTTTTATTAATTTTATATATAAAAATAATGATACCTGATTACCAATTTGTCAAAATTTTAGAAATAACTAGATTTAGTTTCCTTTATTGTTAAAAATCATTAAGTGAAAGATTGCTATGCAAATACTATTTTTATGAATTTTATTTTTTTGTGAAGTCAACATTAGGCTAGTTATTCAGAAACCAAATACCAATTAAATACTTAAAAAACATAACATTAGTATATTTCCGTTAGTGATACTGGCTGTCCTTATGCCTGACCTTTGGAAAAATTAATATGACTTTCCAGGCTGATGGAGTGGAGGTGGGGGTATTGTGGGAATTTACCAACTTGTCACAGTTTAGCCATAAATATATATTTTAAAGTTAAAAGTCACCTAAAGATATAATCAGGTCTCCTTATCCCCATTTTTATATAGAAACTGCATTTCAAAGAAAGATGAGTTGATTTGATACAAAAATCCAAAACTACGAAATCCAAAACATCTTAGTGTAAGATGTTTTTAATTATATCATATTTGTGTATGGTGATGACAAATTAGATTTATTACAGCAAAACACTTTAAGATTGTTCTGACAAACACAGAATTCTGTTAAAAATTTACATCTTTCCTTTCAATTAAAAAAGTTGTGGTGTTCTTGAGACTAAGTTTGGCCATGTTTATTTCCTTACAGAAAAGTTTGCTGAGAAGAATTGTGGGATTCTTCTGGATTCCAGTGGGCCTTTTGCTTCCTGCCATCCAATTGTAAATCCTAAATCCTATCACGAGGTGCGTGAAGGCCTTACATTGACAACTCTTTTTAAGAAACACATGTACTTTGACATTGACAAAAGTACATAGATATTAAATGTGTCAAACAGTCATTGCCCATAGATTGAAGTAGTGTATGCTTAAATTTAACATTAGATTCTACTAATTTATTCACATGTTAGCTATACCAACTTAAAAAAAAAAAAGCACTGGAAAATAACCTCAAATGAGAAAAATCTTGATTTTTTTCACTTTCTGTCTTTTCTAAGTTTTTCAACAAATGCAATTCATTTGTTATTTTGAACATTTAAAAACTATTTACAATGGTTTCAAAGTTAAGACTTTTTTTCAGGGTAGAGAAGTGGTTATGAACTGAGCTATTATATCCAATTTGCCTGTTTGTAATAATTTCGTAATGCAATATAAATTTGTTTCTTATTTTGAAGGAATGCAAAAAATACACTTGCTCTTGTGAAAACAGTCAAGATTGCCTGTGTACAATTTTAGGAAACTATGTGAAAGCCTGTGCCGAGAAGGAGACCTACATAGTAGGATGGAGAAAGGGACTGTGTGGTAAGCACGGTGGAGGCTTCAGGGGACTGTCCTGCCTTCTCAATTTCATTGTCGCCTTGTGCGTGCGTATGTGTGTGTGTGTGTGTGTGTGTGTGTGTGTTAGTGTGGTTTAGGCACATGTACTTATAAATCTGTACCTGGTTCTTTCAAAGATGATTTTTTCTGTTTTTTAAAACTTAATTCTCAAGAAATTCTTATTTTTTTTACTTCATGATTCATTTCTTTTATCTTGATTTAATATAGTCACATATGTATAAACATGAAAAGAATATATAGGTATTCATAGTTAAGTATACGTTTATGTTCAATTATGGTAGGTGGAAAACTAAAAAATACTTTGGTTGTTAGTGCATTTGTAAATGATATTCTAATACTAATAATTTATTTTGATGAGAACTAAGTAAAAATAAACCCATAAATTAAGGGCTCAACTGTTATATTTATAAAACCCAATTTCTTTTAAAGTGTTTATTGCACTATTTGAATATGACTTCACAAAAATACTTGACTTACTAAAACCAAAAAACTTTGTAGCAGCACATCTCTTATAGATCATACGTAAGTCCTCATAGTGCATATCCAGTTAACAATAAGATCTGTCAAGTTCATTTCCCAAATCTCTCAAGTCCATTCCCATCTCTCTCCATTTCTATTGCCACCAATATAGGTCAATAAACCACCATTTTTCTTTCCTCCTGAGTGATTACAATAACTTACTTCACTATCTACTGTTGGCTCCCTCTCATCCATTTTCCACAGAGAAACCAGGGTCATCTTCAAAACAAACAAACAAACAAAAAACAAATCAAACTAACCTTATCATGACAAGTTAATGATTTCTCATCATTCCACCCCCTTCCAAGAAGGGGGCCCTGTAAGTTCTAACCACTGAATCTGTCTCCAGCCTTATAGTCTCTCTTCTTGTATGTGTTCTTTGAAAGAATTCCCCTCCCTTCAGACTTAGGCTATTCCCCAGACATAGAATTTGGGGGCTACCTTTCTGCTCCCCATCTACCTACATTCTTCACTAAGTGTAGATCCTCAGATATATTCACTTCATACTTCCCATTTTGCTTCTTCATTTAGGGGTGGGGAAGCGGTAGCCTTAGGGAAATTTATAGCCTTCTTGCTCCTTTATTGTGGCCTTTTGACATAATCCAAATTTTATGTAACAAATACCCTTAGTAAAAGGGGCAAAGCAGAGAAAGATAAAATTTTTCTTGCCTGCTTTGGTGCTTATAAAAGGATGCTCTCTAAATTAGAAGCTCACAGGCTCGCCACCACTATGAAGAAATATATGTACATATGTATTCATTATTGTTTTGTCTCTGTACCAACAGAACACTCTTGTCCGAGTGGCCTAGTTTTCAAATACAACGTAAAAGCCTGCAATAGTTCCTGCCGATCCTTGTCGGAGAGAGATAGGAGCTGTGATGTGGACGACGTGCCAGTGGACGGATGCACCTGCCCAGATGGAATGTACCAGAATAATGAAGGAAACTGTGTTTCGAAATCTCAGTGTGACTGCTACATAAATGACGAAGTCATGCAACCTGGCAAACTCATCCACATTAATGACAACAAATGGTAGGGAGTCTACGTTTATCTTGTCATGACTCTTAAATCAAGGTACTGGCTCCATGGGTCTTTTACTAGAATGAAACCTTCTTTAGACTTTTCCATATGTTGTATGTTTTATGTCTTGTCCAACTTAGTTATTATCTGTTTTCTTCTGGAAGGGGTTCACTCCATCCTATTTATTTATTTATTTTTTATAGAGACAGAGTCTCACTTTATCACCCTCGATAGAGTGCTGTAGCATCACAGCTCACAGCAACCTCCACGTCCTGGGCTTAGGCGATTCTCTTGCCTCTGCCCCTTGAATAGTGGGTACTACAGGCATCCACCACAACACCTGGCTATTTTTTTGTTTTTTTTTCCTTTTTGCAGTTTGACCAGGGCTGGGTTCGAACTTGCCACCCTTGATACATGTGTCTGTCTGATGCCCTACTCGCTGAGCCACAGGCTCTGCCCACTCTATCCTATTTAGTTTGAAACATGTAAAAAATATTCTGCCTGCTCCTATATTCAGAAAATGTAAAATGATATCATATTCAGACAATGTTTTCTTGTTATCTCTCAGCCGTCACAAGTCAGCAAACCTTATTAAGTGCCTACTGTGTCCCAGGCCTTGTACTAAGTGGTGGAGTTACAAAGATGAATAAACATTGTCTTAGGCTCACAGAATAAGTGGGGTGACCATTAAAAGGAGGTTTATATTCAATAACATGGTACCAGAGGGGGCCAGTCCCTACCTGAGGATGATTAAGGAAAATTTCTAAGAGGAGACTGGCATTTGGATTGTGCTAAGGTGTAGATCATTTTTGTGACAAAACTGAGATGTGGAGGATGAGTCCCTGTAGTGTAAACAAAATGAATGAGTATAGAAAATGTTTGGAAAAAAAGATTTACAAAGTGGGTTTCTATTGCATATGATTGGGCTAGAAACATAAACAGAGGCCAGGCCATACCCAAAAATATAGATTTACTTCCTGAAGAACTGAATAATTTTGACCTTCTCGTCATGGCTGAGGAGGCTGTGACTTCTGCCGTTTGGAGCGAAGTAACCACATTTCTCGTTCCATAGACAGACGTAGGAATTGTTGCCAACATAACTGCAAAATGAAGTAACCATCCCAAACTACTTTGGCTGTGCCTGCCCTCTTTAGTTTCATGGCTCTATCATTTAGCAATAAAATATTTTTCTTGGCTATTCGAAAGGAAAGCCTAGATAACCCATTTCCATCAGATCCCATAAACATTTCGCTGATCATGACTGATATTTTTCTTTTCCTCGGTAGTAGGGAAAGAATCAGTAGATTCACTTTTCAATGACTCTTAGGCCAGCGCCTCTGCTTTACGATTTCCTTCATCACGGCCCTACTTCAGATTCTTGCCCGTCAGCTCTTGCTGGCTCTGCTGTGATGGCTCCTTGGTGGGTGATGGTTCTGTTTCTCTCTGTCCAACCTTTCCTGTGCTGAAGCCACAATGTCTGGCCTGGAGCATTGTTCTAACAGCTCCACCTTCCTGCTCAGAAACTTTTGAGGCTGAAAATTGCCTGAAGAATAGAAACAAAGTTGCAAGCCATTTAAATCCATCCAAAATCTGGTCCCAACCTCCCTATGCCACATCTCCCTATTGTGAGTTCTATC
The DNA here is from genome assembly GCA_963573935.1 of Arctocebus calabarensis. Classification (NCBI taxonomy): domain Eukaryota; kingdom Metazoa; phylum Chordata; class Mammalia; order Primates; family Lorisidae; genus Arctocebus; species Arctocebus calabarensis. The sequence goes on along the minus strand of CAUYON010074638.1, from coordinate 26,308 downwards.
CAAGAGTGACACATTGAAGTCATCAAAATTACTGTGTTCTTTCCTGCCTCACAGTTTTGCATCTTAACAGCAGTATCTGTTGACTCTTATTTTCTTTTTATTTTTTGAGACAGAATCTTACTGTGTTGCTCTCAGTAGAGTGCGGTGATGTCACGGCTCACAGCAACCTCAAACTCCTGAGCTCAAGCAATTCTCTTGCCTCAGCCTCCCAAGTAGCTGGGATTATGGGCGTCTGCCACGACACCAGGCTATTTTTGTGTTGTAGTTTTCATTGTTGTTTGGCAGGCCCGGGCCCTGTTCGAACCCACAGGCCCCTGGGTATGTGGCTGGCGCCCTAACCGCTGAGCTATAGGTGCCGAGCCGAATCTTTTCCAATCAAGATCCAGCCATCCTCTTTAGGAAGTTTCCTCTGGTGTCCATGGAACCTTGTTTGTACATTCCTACAGGACTTAGCTTTGTCTTATCCTTTGTATATCTTGTGCATCTTCTGGGGACTATGTCTCATTCATCCTTGCAATTTGATGTTTATTTACATGTATAATTTTATTTCCAGCATCTGTCGGGATGGAGTTCTTCTGTGCCAGATTCCCATTGATTTAACCCTACGTAAGTGTGAAGTCATGATGTTACTTTAATATGTCTACTTTGGCTGAAATACACAGATCAGTAGGTCCTCGATTAACAATAATTTCTTCTCATCTCAGAAAATTGTTCTGGAGGGGCTGAGTATGTGGACTGCAGCGATCCCAAGGCACAGAGAAGAATCGAAAGAACGTGTAGCACTCGGAACATACCTACTTTTAGTGTAAGTGACACGGTGTTAGGGTTTAGGCTTTGAAAACTTTTAATCATTTCAGGGCATAAGGAAAGTAGCACGTAAGTGAAAAATAATGAGGAGGCCACATTTTTATGTATCATTTTCATTTGTCAAATATTGACTCCAAATGTGTATTTTGCATATTTTTGTATTCAAATTAATGCTGCTAATGTGATATCCTTAGTTTTTCAGGGAGTGTATGTTGCATTTATTCTTGTAGGAGGACTTGCCTTGCAAACGTGGGTGCTACTGTCCAGAAGGAATGGTTCGAGATTCTAAAGGGAAATGTGTCTTTCCTGATGACTGCCCATGCTCTTTTGGTGAACGAGAATATGACCAAGGAAGCGTCACTTCAGTTGGCTGCAATGAATGGTGATTAACAGAGGATTATTATTTTGTTTGTTTTGGATAGTAGAAAATATGCATCCTGACTTTCATGGAAAAGAATTATCCAACTTTGGGATAATTGGGAAAAAAAATAATCAAATGTAGTTAGAAAAAGTTCTTTTTTAAAAATAGAAACCTCATAGAGCATATTGCATATTAAATATAATACATGACAATGAACACCACTGCAATCTGGCCTCTCAGTACCAGAGTACTATCCTGGTGACGAATACGCTCAGAGCTCTGACTTCAGCATTATCTAATTCCTCCATGTGACAAAAGAACTTTTATACTTCCTAAAACTATCGAAAGAAAAATAATTAAAAAAGAAAAATGGACCCTGTATATAGTAGAATAAATAAATATAGAAACTGTATGCAGATGACTATTATATATTATAATGCAGACCAGTGCAAAATTTAAATCAATATAAGACACTCTTTGTGCTTCTGTACAAAGGCAACGGGAGAGAAAGAATCCTGGCGTAATGTAACTACCGCTCTCTCATCTTTTCCTTTCAGTACTTGCATAAAAGGGTCTTGGAGTTGCACCCAGAATGAATGTCAAACCACCTGCCACATCTACGGGGAGGGTCACGTGAGAACTTTCGATGGGAGAAGTTACAGCTTTGATGGTCTCTGTCAGTATTCATTTCTTGAGGTAATTATGAGTGTGTTTTTGTTCATAGTATGTCCATGGTTCTTAATTATTATTCGTTTGTGGATAAGATCTGAAGAATTTTGTTTCCAAAATAGCAGAGGTATTAAAAAGAGCCCTTGTACATTTCTACAAGGCAGCAAAATATTCCGCCATGGAATGCGATCTGGAGGTGAGGGCTGGATCAGTGCTGGCTCCACCGTTTATCAGATGTGTGACTCAGAGCCTGTTCCTTACCCTTTCAGGACCTCAGTCCCTATGTTTATAAAATAGGGATGAAAATAGCCCTTACTTGAAACCGAACCAGAGCACAGAGAATATATACTAAGGGTGCATTAAATGTTAGCTATTATTATTCTAACAGCACTGCTAGCAGCAGAAGTGACAGCTCCCATTTTATGAGTGCCTCGTTTGCAAGCACACTTATATTTTTGATTGAGTTCAATAACCGCAAAACTTTAAGACTGGCATTGTCATCACTATGATGCAGCTAAAGACATTGAGGTTCAAGAGAGGTTAAGCAACTTTACCTACTACATAGAAAAATTGGGTTCAAACCTAGACCTGGGTGATCCCAGAGTTCATGCTTGTTACATACAGCTAAGCCACTCCCTAAGTAACATTTAAGGGGTGAAATTTGGATTTGTGTTTATGGATTTGTTTTGATTAAATATCAAGTTTTATATGAGTCTCTAAAGAAACTAAAGTACATTTATTTATCTAGCTAATCACAGAGGCTAAAAATAAACCTGTGATTACAAACATATATAATTTAAACATGTCTGTACCTATGTATGATTCTAAACTTGTATAGAAGAAACGGGAAAAGGGCTGAGTCAAAGCAAGTTAACTAGACGGGACTTGGCCAAAGCTACTTACCCATAAATGCGAGGAAACTTCTGTCTCTTGGAAATTCCAGGCCATAGCATATGGTGATTTTCTGAGTTGAAGGCAAATATTCTTTGTAGGCATATTTGTCTGACACACTATTGCGGTTGAGTTCTATTTCTTTGATATTCATAAACTATTACCCTAATTTAATTTTGAAAGGACTATTGTGGTGGTGAAAATGGCACATTTCGTATATTGACTGAGAGTGTCCCGTGCTGTGAGGATGGACTTACGTGTTCAAGAAAAATCATAGTTGCCTTTCAGGTATGGGACTCCTGCTCTTTATTTACTTTTTCTCTCCAATTATGAGCAGTTGAATATTGAATTTGTTGGATTACCATTGCTGTAATTCTGTCTTTTAATTTCCAGGATCAGAATGTTGTCTTGCAAGATGGTAAAGTAACGGCAGTCAAAACCACAGAAAGTAAGGAATGTGAACTCAACGCAAATGCGTACTCCATACACACCGTTGGCCTGTACTTGGTTGTGAAATTTCTAAATGGAATAATCGTGATTTGGGACAAAAATACAAGACTGTCTGTTCTGCTGGATCCCAGCTGGAATGTATGTATATCTCCGAGTAGGGAAAAATGGACTAGCAAAGTCATTTCTGTTATAAAAATTAGAGATAAGTAGTGGAGAGAATGGGAGGGTTCCTGTTACGGTAATAACTCTTCTACTCTCATCAATTTTGTCATGAAATATACAATGTCATCGAAGACAATCAACTCTGGTAAAGTGTCAATACGATGAAGTTGAGGCCTGTCTTTTAACCATATTCAGTTACTTGAGATTATCCCATAATATGAATTTTAGGTGGTTGGTATACTTGGAATTAAATGCGTTCCTTGGAGTGGATATTCTAAGAACTGAAGAGTGTGCTCATATCTAATTTGAAGCTAGCAAATGATTATTTTTGGTTCTTAAGGCATTTATGCTACTTGATACTAGATTATTCTATGATAGGAAAGACCTTAAATGGGAGAGGAATCTTATCCACAAATCCAGGTTTTCTTCCAAAATATGGAGTGCCAAACACCTTCATCATACCATATACATAATCATGACATCTATCTATCTATCACAATATCCTAGGACAACTCAATTTAAAATTTCTCTTTCTGATCCATGTAGGGCAAAGTGTGCGGTCTTTGTGGAAATAACAACGGTGATCTCAAGGATGATTTTACAACAAGATACTCATCAGTAGCTGCTGGAGCACTGGAATTTGGAAATAGTTGGAAAACAAGCCAAGAATGCTCAGACACCGTGACGCAGAGCTTCCCATGTGACTCAAACCCATATTGTAAAGCCTGGGCTGTGCGGAAATGCGAGATCATCAGAGACAGCACCTTTAGGGACTGCCACAACAAGGTCGCACTGCTCTGAACACAGTCTCTCACACAGGCTCTTCCCCCATAGACTCACGTGTTGTGCTCTCCCTAGGTGGACCCGAGTGCTTACTACGACGCCTGCATTGAAGAGGCCTGTGCCTGTGACATGGAGGGCAAGTACCTGGGATTCTGCACTGCCGTGGCCATGTATGCAGAGGCGTGTAGTGCCGTTGGGGTCTGTGTCTCCTGGAGAAAACCAAATCTGTGCCGTAAGTGATGTCCATATGTTGTTGCATATGTAATTAGAGAGAATTATTTTGCTAGGCAATCAATCTTCCTCTTCTATTTTCTATAAAACACATGTTCTTGTATTGAGAAAGGTTTCAAAATGTGTTAATATTTTTGTTTATGATGTGAAAAACACCTAAATTAAAAAATACAGCACCTGGCGCAGCACTTCTTCTAGTGCACCTTTAGTTTCAGAAATTCTTGTCTTCACAGGGGAAAGAATTGAATACTAATAGAGAATATTTCTCCTTGACACTCAGATGAACAATGAACTGTTTGGCATTGTTGTTTCTTGAACTTGGCCTATTCTAATACACTTCAACCCTTACATCACGTATTTGTTTTGGTGAAAGTTCTCACATGTTATGTTTCCTTGAAAACTTTTATAGAATAGAACCCTAGTGAAGATGAACTGTAAAGAAAGTGTAAATTGAGTCTTGAATTTTATGAAATGTGTTGACCTTTTATAGAAAAATCTGTCAACTCTCTTCCGTCTAAGCCAGATATTATGTGGACAAATAATAAGTGTTAAAGTAGAACACTCATTTTTTTTTTCAGTTTACCATACTAAGCATTATATTACATAGACGTCTTTAGTTAGCTTATTTAGAAATTGTAAAAATTTCTACTTTTAAAAATTTAATTTTATGAGAGATGCATTTTTCCAATTTAAGTTCAATGTTAAAACCATGAAGCCAGACTATGACTTAATATATCTCCAGATGGGAGAATCACTGCTTACCCTTCCACCTCAAAATAACCTTAGCGTGAGATGTTGAAGGAAGACTCCTTTGAGTTCATGTTGTCCCCCTTTTTTCGTGAGCTATTTTGGCTTATATGGCAATTTAGGTAAAGTCAACTTGATAGGACAGAATGATATACTTTAGGCCTGTTTATTGATACTGTCCAAAAGTCCCTTTTTACAATGCCTTGGAAAATGAAAGGCAAAAATTGTCACCTTCCTGGGTGAGGGGCACAACTGTATTCTGCACTTAACCTTATAAAAGCAAACTATGTAATCTAAATCACATGTGAAATTAAAGCAATAGCATTGTCCATTTAGAATCACTTATAAATGTGACCAATAAAAACAATAGCGTTGTCTATCTAAAATCACTTATAAATGTGACCAATATGTTTTAGCTATCATACAAACATGACTGACATTCTACATAGACCAGTAGACTTGATGTTCATGGAGAGCAAGAAAACCATATATTATACAAGTGTAATGAAAAGAGCTAATAAACAAGATTCTTGGGAATAATTTCCCAGATTTTTCAGTGGTGCTCAGATCTCTGTGTTCCAAAAAGAAAAAATTATGCCATCGGACTAATTTTGAAAAGTCAAGAAAAATAGAGAAACAATAACAGCTATACGAGATTAAAAGGGTTCTGCAGAGAAAAATGAATTGTGTAATAGAGCTATGAACTCATCACCAGCTCTGACAAATGCTCAAGCTGAATTGTAAAATAAATGTTCAAATAGGTATTTTAATATCCACCCCAGCACATCTCAGTATTTCCTTGAACCAATTTTATGTAAAAGTAATTTACATTTCTGTGTCAAACACCTGCATGTGATAAATATATTAGCACAAAACAAATATTTTGAGGATTTTGTGAAATCAGAAGTATGTAAAAAAGGGGAAATTGTCATATAATGAATGAAAGTAATTTGATATAATTCAATTACAGCTGTCTACTGTGATTATTACAATGCACCTGGAGAATGCAGCTGGCATTATGAACCTTGTGGTACAGTGACTGCAAAAACATGCAAAGATCAGGTCATCGGCAAGAAATTCTCTTCACTCTTAGAAGGTAACACATGTTTTAAGAATATCCAGGAAGTAATGTGAATGATAATGGTCTTTAAAAACTGGAAAATATTGGATTCTCCCAAATCAGCATCTTACATTTTTAAGGACTATTAATTTATCTCTATTATGACATTCATATTTCTACATTAGAAACATTTTATCTAAGCATAAATTACCTATTTGATAGCAGAGAGATCCTATTGTTACTCTTTATAAATTTCATTAGACAATGTAGCTTAATGAGAGTGAGATTTCAGAATGCAATATATGATATAATCTTGCTTAAATATGGGCAATTAGCTGTATCTGACACTTAAACAGCATTTTAATTTTTTTTTAGCATTATGTACTGTAATTTAGAGAGAAAGAAATGGTTAGAAAATGGGATAGGTGGTAATTTTTCAGAAGTCTCACCCCTGTGTTAAATCCCTAGGCATTTTGGGGTATTTTCAGCCCACTTTATTATGACTGCTGTGTCTGCCTTGCAAAAACAGGTATTTGGAATTGGCATTCCCATTTCAAGCCTTTTACCATATTTATCATATGTATTTATGTTTCATGTCCGGCATCATGCTTGTTATTAAAGTAGAAAATTGTCTAAAAATACATTAGGAGACATTTTAGAAAAAAAGGTAAGTGACCAAATTTTTGAGTTCTTGGTTATTCCATTACAGAGAATATGAATCTTGTTCCATTTATATAGTTTCATTGTGAGTAAGGTATTGGTTCTTTCAGTTTATAAGGTTATTTGAGTAACTTTACAATTATATAGTGTAATGAATTTCAGAAAACAGAGATGAACTATGGGTTGTTTTTACATACAGGTTGTTATGCGAAGTGCCCAGACAGCGCGCCCTACCTGGATGAGAACACCATGAAATGCGTCGGTTTATCTGAATGCAGCTGCTTCTATAACGATGTTATACCAGCAGGGGGCGTGATCGAAGATAATTGTGGAAGAACATGGTATTTTGTCTACTAACTTTCCCTAAGCAATTCTGATTTTTACATTTTCATTTACAAATTTCAACAAACGATTTGTGGGATCTTAATAATGCAGAAGACAAGAGAAAATATCAGATGTTATTTCAGGGGGAAAAAGAACGTTTTAATGCTGTAAATGTAAGATCACATTTATGGGCTTTCAGTTACATGGAAGCGAATTAATGGAGTCATACTAGAATTGCATGGCCATCAAATCCCGACATGTTTGAAAACGCTAATGTTAGAAATAACTGTACAGATGAACTGTAAACCATTTCTATAGATGTCAAGAACTCTTTAGTGAAATGATTGGGAATAAGAGTACATGAAAAACCAAGCAATTTGAATTCATGTTTCATTTTCATGGGTAGACAATCTGTTGTAAATTTGTGAGATGTCTACCATTAGGCCCCGAAATTTCAAACTCATTCTTTTTTCTTTTTAAATTTAACTTCCAGCTATTGCATCGCAGGGGAGTTGGTGTGCAGTGGTGAGTCATTACATTTTATACTAATTGACTTAGGAAAGATCAGATGAGGGGTTTGGGATCTCATTTAATACTGGCAGCCCCAGAGGAGCAGGTACTTAATGCTCTAGACTATCTGAAGGGGCTGGCACCATTTCATCCCTGTGCAATCGTTCACGGTGAGTCACTCTTTAGAATGAGTGCTATTGAGACATTTTGAACCACTGTCAAATTGGACAATGGCCAGCGCATGTGGGGCTTCTCGTGCATGTCCACCCTGCCTATCTGCAGGTTCTGGGAATTAAGAGTGAGCTGGTCAAAATAGTTTAATGAAGGGATGGCACGGAAGGTGAAAATCAAGGTAGAAAGAATTAAATAACCAAAGGTTTGCTTTTGAGCAAAACATACCTTAAAAAGAAATCTCAGTAAGCGTCAAAAAAATGCATGAGCTACTTTTTCTTTTTTTTTTTTGTATAAGGAGCTACAAGAATTAAAATAAAAAAGAGACAGAATACTTATAGACCAGTTAAGATGTAGAATTTTTTATAAGGATTTTTCCATTCCTGACAATAATAGCAATTTATGATTATTTCAGAAACTGTTCCTACAAATTCAACGTTTACAGGTAAAATCTTCATTAGGTTTTTAAGTGTGTTTTCTGGGTTTTTTGTGGATAATCACTTTTTAGGTTTCTCATGAGTCTGTGCCAGTAAAATATATACTAGTGAATCTGCCGATAATCATTTCAAACTAAATTGTTTTAAACTAAATTTTGAATTCATTAAAAACTAACATTTTAAAACTAAATCTTTACTAGAAAATGTGTCAAAATATTATTTCATCATATTCCTGTGCATTAAGTTAGAAACATGATTAAAATATATAATGGATATTAATAGCTAATATTTATGCTATTAGTTAATATTTTAACTATGCTTATTAAGTTAAATATCGTCGTCTACAGCTTGACATTTTTAGATAATAAGTGAATTAGCAGATGAAGTAACCGTGAACTTCGGTGAAGTGAATATTTTAAAACCATGATCACACTGAGTGATGATTTGAAAACATAGATATAAAAAGTTAATTTATTTTTCTTAACTTATGTGTTTGCATTAGCCATAGGGGTACTACATTTATGTCTATTCAAGAGAATGCTGGGAAAAGTTAACTTTAATTTTATAACATTTAACTTACTGGCAATATGGGTAACACAGAGTTGCTGTGGTCCAGTGACTTATTTCTTGTGTCATTTAAAGATAAATTTTATTTTCTGTTGACATATTTGGAGGTGGCATCAATTAGAAAATAGTACGGGAAATTAGAAGCCTTTAGGTTTAATACTATGTTTAAAGTTATGTGACCTTCTGTAAAATACTATTTTTAAGATTGGTTACTGCCTGAAGCTAAGTCATTCATTCCATAAGCCATATTTCTTGGTCTGTAAACAGGTTTTATAAAGTTCCCATGAGATTTTGGTTAAGGAGTAATAATGGGAAATAATTACTGTTTTGGTCAACATAAAACAAATATGTAGTATTATTTGTATTGATTTAAGTGAAAAATTATTTTGTAACTTCAACTCTGCACACATTTCAGAAATTTTAATTTTAGTTTATGGCAACTTATTTCTTAAACTGAATTTCCTAGCAGAAAATATTCAAATAATCTGTTCTGGAAAATATTGTCTTTCCTAAACAGTTCCCACTACAAGATCTACCTCCATATTAAGCACCAGAGCAGGTAAATGAAAAACAAAATGTGCCTATTAGTTTCTTTGTTCTTAAATGAGAAGGAAAGTGAATTTATAATCAAGGTGTTTGAGCTCTTTTTTCAAATTCATGATTTTCCATTTATTATTCATTTCCTAAATGCCCAAGTGAGGTAGAAGGTGCTATATCCAATAGTAATATTAGTAAAGACCCTTCTCCCTTTCCAAAGGTTATCTGTTGTGAAAAGAACATTCTGCTTACTACTACTAATTTGGAGAAAGAGGCTCTGTTAGAAAATTCTATGTTAAGTTATCTGAAAATAATTTGCAATTCTCTTTTACTAACATCAAAGAATTTAAACTTTAATTGGTTGGTTTGTAGTTAAAGTAATGGGTAACAGAGTATAAAAGTATATTGTAATGTGTAAACATCTGATAAATGAACTTAATTGTTAATTTAATAATTTTTTGGCATTCTGGGGATCACTAAGCATGTCTAAATAAATAAATTCTAACTCTGCCTTTCAATACTATTTTAACATTTCCAAATATTCGTTTCTTCCTTTGCATAGCAATTACATTGGTCACCAGTGGCCCAGGCACAGGTAAGCTATCGCCTTCAGCCACAACTTAATAAATGGGGATTTTCACAAACATCTAAAACTTTTCTCTAACAATATTATTATGCTCTTACTATGTCATTTTTAGAGAAAGTAGACAAAGTTTCTTTTCTGTTTTTTAAAGAATGTCTTAGAGGAAGCATTCAGAAAATAACAATAAGTTTCCGACCTTTTACTTGTATTACATTTTAATACTTTAATATTGCATTTGGGCCTCTATCACCTCCAGGGTGATTCATTTTTTTCAAGTTGATTTATTTTATACATGACCATAGATGTTCTTGGAAGCCTAACTTCCTCTGTACACAAAACTTAGTTTTTATCATTTTCTCAAATTCAGCAGTGTCCGTACCAAGAGAAATCTATCAATGAAAAATGTTTTTACATAAGTGACATTTTTCTCCAGGTACAAATCTAAAACAACTTACGTTTTAGAATTAACATCAGTTTGATCATACTTTTGAAATATTAAGATCTGACTTTTCCCTCTGACTATCCAGTTTTCCTTGTTTAACTGGCTCTTGTATTCCTATCCAAACTGTAAAATTCATTACTTTTCCTTGTCTTTAACATAAATGAAAATAGGAGATAAAAAGAACTTGAGAAAAATGGCTAGTCCTGTAGTGCTGTAACCTCTGTTATTTTTGTTTGTGATAAACCACCTTCTTTTACTTAAACTGATTAATTTTACAGTTAAAAGAGCTCAATTTTCTTAGTTGAAAATTCACATCCATAGGCGGTCTGGAAAATTTCCATCCATTGTTAATACCAGTTTCCACATTACATGGCTGGAGACTTTCCATAAATCTCTGGTATGTGTCATTTCTTCCTAGAGGCTGTTTGAGAAAATCATGATCAAATTCATCCTCCCAGCTCTGTACTATTTCTGTGACATACTTCCTTAAAGTTAGGGTCCTTTTTTCCTGCCGAGTGGGACTAGTTCTCTTTCTCCTATTGTTTATTAATTTTTATAGTCTTAAATAAGTAAGTTTCTTGGAGACACAAACCATGGTTTGCCATCCTTGTATTCCTAATTACATCTAGCATCCAAGGTATGTAATAATTAGTATTCAATACGTATTTGAAGAATGAATAGGTGACTGTTCTTCTTTCACTGCTGAATATTTAGAACTCACTCAGGTTTAGAATTTTGGCCCAGAAATTCTGGGGAAGGTGAAGGTAAGATCAGATAATAGTTATAATTCAACAGCTCATGCATTTCATTCATTGAAATTACTTTCCTTCTGTAGTTAGCATCAAGGCTATTTGGGGGTAATAAATTGATATAACAATGAAGAACTATGACTATAATTATGAACATTTTATATAGTGTGTATTATTATTATAGTGTGCATTACTATTAAAAATACTCAAAACAGCGTGTTTATTGCCTATCAAATTTCCTCTCATGATGGATATTATTAACAACACCAAGCACTATTGGCCCTTTCAAAGTAAATCTTAGAGTGACACATTTCGGAAATGGTTTTCTCCATTCTGTAATCATAAGTTCATTTTCCAAGGCCAATAACAATTTCATCCCAATAGTTCTTCTGAATTTTCTCAGATACACTGCAGTATTATTTTCAAGTTATATATTACCTCAACCAAAAGCAATGGATTGAATTCCTAATTCTCAGCTTGGTTCTAAGATGATTAATGCAGTTTAATTATATAGTTCTCTGAGTAAAAGCATTCAGCAGCTATTAAAATTTTTGAGTCCTGTGACTATTCATTTTATTTATTTATTTATTTACTTACTTATGTTTTTGAGACATTTATTTACTTATGTTTTTGAGACAGAGTCTCTTTCTGTCATCCTAGGTAGAGTGCCATGGCATCACAGCTAACAGCAATGTCAAACTTTTCGGTTCAAATAATTGTCTTGCCTCTACCTCCCAAGTAGCTAGGACTATTGGCACCAGCCACAGTACCTGGCTAGTTTTTCTATTTTTTCAGTAGAGACAGGGTCTTGCTCTTGTTCAGGCTGCTCTTGAACTCCTGAGCTCAAGCAATCCACTGCCTCAGCCTCTCAAAGTACTTGGATTATACAGAGCCACCATGACAAAAACTTTTCTTTGACTGCTGTTTTGATGAATCCTATAAATTTTAATGAGTCATTAGCAGTTTGGATAACTGTTTTACATATTTTTTCAATATGGTGATACCTACCTCTTTCACGATAACAGGTACCCTGAATTAAGGAAACTGGTTTAGTTTTTGCAGTTTATACATATGTCTTATCTTATTGATTTTTCCTTCTCAAGCATTCAGTTTTGAACATAATATTCAACTTTATTTCGTCAGTACTTCATATTTTAGCAAGAAAATTTTTCATATAAATCAGGTCATAAGTAGATTACCTTAACAGGGTTATTGGGAAGAATTGGTGAAATTTTCAGTGTAAAATTTTGTCTCATTAACTGTAAAATACTATAAAAATCTTGCTGATTACCTTCATGATAAAGGTAAATAAATTATAAATTTATATTTTATTATAAATAAATATAAATAAAATAGAATAAATAAAATGTTATATTTTATAACAAAAATATAAATTTTTATAAAAATGATAAATCTAATGCAAAGTTGAATTATGAGAAAGATTACCTCAGTTATTGTTCCCTGAATTCCTGAGGTATTATTTGTGACTTTTTGTGTTTTGCCGTACTAAATCATAATGTTGTATTTAGTTTCACTGAAATTCTAGTAGACAGTTCATGTTGTATAAGTACTCATAAATATGAATGTCACATAGGCTGTATTGAGGATGTGGCTATGAACTTGTATTGAGGATTTATTCAATCCTAGTCATCATATTAACTAGTTTTATTCACTATTTCATTAAATCTTAACAATCCTCTCAGTATTATAATTCTCCACAGCCTCCCTCTCCTAGTCATTTTATAGGTAAGGAGAGGTAAAAAGCTTACATGACCTTTCCAACATTATAAGGATCATAAGGAAAAGGAGTTTTCTGGCATGACATAGAGAAAAATCAGGGTTGTTTTCTTGTTCTTGTTTTCCATGAAGCCAAAAATTGTAGTCAATGTTATTTTAAAAATCAATATAAAAATGCTTATTTTCAGTGTTAAAATTGCACAATTGCATCACAAATTGTGTTTCAAATAAATTTAGGCAAATAATCCCAGTGTACAGAACACATTAATTATCAAATTATCTAATCAATAACACCTTCCTAGCATTTATTAATAATGTACATTTAGCTTATCTCATTGCTGGAATAAATTAGGAAGTGCCTATTTCCCAGATAAATTGAACATAAAAGTTCAGTTAAATTTTAGCTAAATTTGCTGAATTTCAATTTAAAAATATGATTAGAGGTAAAATTTGGCCTAATTCTTAGTTCCTCAACCACTGTTCCACCTATTTCTATTTTTTTGTTAGACTGTGCCCATATCGTACTTAATAAGAATTTGTAAATCATTCAAATGATAATTAACTCAGTTCTTCTTGAAATTAGTGACTTGTGGGCTTGGATCATACCACTTGGTCATCTTTGTTGGTTCGATTAACTGGATAATCATAGATTGTCTGCTTCAACTTGTGCTAGGGACCTTTGGACTGAGTATAAAATGTTTAAAATAAAATGTGACATTTCTGAATCTTAACAATCTTAAGAGATGACATGTCAATTTACTTCCTACTGAGGAATCAGAATAATCCATCTAAATTAAAAATGGTAATCAGAAAAATCTCAGAAAGTACCAGATATGTTTACTGATAGTTTTAAGTTGAAGCTTTAAGAGACAAAACAGTCAAGTGTATTCATCAACACATTTTTTCTTTAAAATTTTTTTTTCTAAATTTATCCAATAAACATGCTGCCAAAGTGAAAATCAAACCGTTTAAAGTGTTTACTTGTAGAACTTTATAAAAAGAAGTAATCTTTTTGAGGGGAGCAATTGCCTTATTGCCTATATTGTAGGTTTGAAAATCACATCATGTTTCTTTTAATGATGTTAATGGTTTAAAAGTTTGATGACATTTCACAATATGTGATAAATTCATAACCATAAAATAAGTTTTGTTTTTTGGTCTTCTAGTGATAAGTCTTCTCTCTTAATCAGTGAAAAGAAAAATGGATCCATTTTTTAATGTTAAAAATAGCCTTGTTATCTCTTGCAATTTTTTTTTTTAATTTAGTGTTCATCGACCAAAAATATTTATCTAGAGTTTGAAAAGTAAAAGAGTAATAGTTTCAAATATAATGTCGCTAGGATGGCACCTCATTCTGGATATATATTACCTGTCCACAAGCTGTCTAAAATACATGGAAAGATTTGTTTCTTATACTTGGGCACCCATTTCACTCAGAAATGTTGACTTACAATCCCAGCACACGAAATGTATTTTTATTCGAGAAAATGAATTAGTGCTTTTGAGTCAGACCAATATCATTGGTGGGGCAAGTAGTCAAAGATTTTGAACTTTTGTTTTCTACTTTACTTTTTAAAATAAATCAATTTAATATAAAAACTTAGAATATTTTATCATAAAGGTAAGATTTAAAATGAAATCAAGGCAGGTTTTTGCCACAAATTTGTTCCCTGAATGAAGTAGTTTTGATCAAATATTGAACCAAACTGTAATCTTGGTTAGATGATGAGGTATGAATTTGTGTACCTTAACCTTCTCGTTATGGTAAATAGCATAGAAATAAAGGAATTTAGAAAAACATTAAAGAAAATTTAAATGCACAAAGGGAACAATATGCAAAACCTAATTTTCTCATGTTTTATATATCTATTTTTCCTTTGTATACAGTGAAGATTTTCAAAGAGCTAAAATACCCTGAGGTGCCTAATGAACCATTCTAATAACCATGTTATTTTTAGAAGAAAAATCATACAGTTACAGAGTTTTTCCTCTTTAGATTGACTAGTCTTGAGATAAAGCTAATATTTACTGAGCACTGTTCTAAGTTTATGACACATATTACTTTTTTAACACAGAACGCTCTTTGAAGTGGGTGCCCCATTCTCTTCTCCTATTTACAAATGATTAAATGGAAGTACAAAGAGGATAACTTTCACATCCAAGGTTACTTTCTAACAGGTGGTGAGAAAGATTTAAAATTTAGGACTTTTTTAAAACTTTAGTCCTAATGCCTCTGTATCATGATGTTTTAAAAAAGAGAATAAAGTTGAATTTAATTTGCATAAATTATAGAGGTAACATAAAATGGCTGATTCTGATTTAAAATAGTTGTGTTAAAATTTATAGTTTGTTTAATAAGTTTCTATTAAAACTAAAAAAAAAACCTACCTTGAATGTATAGGTATATCATTTTGTATCATTAAAAAGTAGATTTCTCTTACTTAAAAGTGTATGTTAAAATGCATTTTTCCCTCAAAAACTTAAAACCCCAGAATACTACAAAACAGTTTATATATACATTTTATTTGTATAATGTGCTTTTTCTCAAATAGCATCAATCATACAAAGAAAATAGTTGTCATTATGCCGTCATACAGACACAGCTGAGTGTGGTGAGATGTGAATCAGAGAAATAATACTTTGAATCTCTTCTCTTCATACTCACTGGATGATCTACTTTAAGTCCCTCAAACACCCTGAGACTTAGCATTCATTATTCTGTTAAGTTAGAAAAATAATAGCAACATTGCAGGTTTTTTTTTTTTAAAAGTGTCCATGTGATCGTGCAGCTTAGCATAATACAGAGTAAGTACTCAGTAAAGTCAACTTTATTATTGTGAGCAATTCTTTAGGTTAATGAATTTAACCTAAAGGTTTTAGTGGAGGAGTTTAGTATTTTCTTTGGTGACTAATGACAAATGTGCTGCTTCTTGAATCAAAACCAATTTTATGGATTTTTAGTTAGCTGTTTTTCTTCCCAGAAATAAGGTACTTCAGGAAGACTGTAGATTTTGTAGTGCTGGGTTGTTGTTTAAAAGGGGGCAGGTGCTCCTTGAACTTGTCTTTCAGACATTTATTTTAAATAAAATGAAATCAATTGAAAAAATGTGCCAAAATAATTTTTTTTTCCTTATAAAATTTTACAAGTAGAAATAATCCAAAAAGTTAATGGTAGCTAGAAAATTAATTGCTAGATTTTATATTAAGTTTATGATGAGGTTAAAAAAGTAAATGGATACAGCCACTTTGAAGAGTTTTGGGGTGGAATATCATACTTCCTATAGTGTGCAGAGTTATCAGTACTTTGGTAAAGGCAGCTCTTCCTGCTGAATTTAAATCTTGGCAATAATGAGGTTAACAGAGAAAATAACAATATCAAATACGTTGTCATGGCTAGGCTGTCGAAATTAATGAGAATAATAATGCTTTGTCTATCACTTTTGGCAATTAAACCATGAAGAAAAGAGGACTGTTATACATTCCTATTTGTAAAGCCTTATCCCTACTTTTATTGCTGTATCAACAATTTCAGACTTACGTCTTCTGAACTTCAGTCATGGGAAAAGGGAGCTATATCATAGTAGCCCAACTGGTATGTACTCCAATCTGTGCCTAGTTTAGGTAACTCATGACCCTGATAGAAGATGGGTCCTCGAGGTCCATTTTGGAGCATGTTGTCATACTATCCACATCATCAGCAAGCCTTATAAATATGTCTTCTTGTGCATTTGGTAAAAATATCAGTACTCTAGCACCTATGATGCACTGTGTTCCCCTTAAATCCATGTCGATTGCAGCATATTCAAATGTGTAAATTTCAGAGTATTCAAATGTGTAAATTTCAGAGATTTGATTTTATACCACAGGAAAATACTGCTTTTAAATTAAATGTAATTGTCTTTAATCTGAAGGTGCTCAAGTTGGGATCATTGGAATTCCTTAAAGGTTAAATCAATATAGAAAGAATCTACACCAAAATCTTTGGGAATATCAGAATCTATCCTACTATAACTCTACACTCTCGATAGCCTCTTTGGACCCTGGCATGATACTCTTTCTGTCCTATCCTTGTATCCAGATTCTAATTCAAATGTCCGATTATTGTCTTCATTCGTGAGAAAAGATATCAAGATTTTTATTGATCTGTTGGTGAAGTCTGCTGGATACTGATGTTGAGAATTTACTTCAACTAAATCTTGACACTGATTTTGAGAAACTTTCACATAATTTTTTTTTAAAACTACTTAACATCCTTATTTATATAGCCATTTTAGAGAATAATCAGGGAAACAATATTACATTATTTATTTGATATTATATTCTACAATATCTAGTCTAATTTCTAATGTTTCCATTAAAATGCTAAATGGATAGTTAAGAAAACTGAAAAACTACCAAAGATTATGTATTAATAAAAAAGAAGGCAGAGTTATATAAAAAGCAGTATGGGACAAGTCCTTGTTACTGAGTGACTTAGATTCTAATTCCAATTTTGTCACTGACCAGCATTGATCTTGCACAAATCACTTAAATCTTATGAGCACAATTCTTTATATGCAAAATGGGCATAATACTTTTTAAAATTGTGTTTTTACTTTTTTACTGTAAAAGTACTAATTAAGGGAGCAGAAGGGTTTTTGTTACATGGATTCCCCGTAAAATGCTTAAGTCAAAGCTTTATTCTGGTGTCACCAGAATCGTATTCACTGTACCCAATAGGGTATAGTCCTATTTATTTATTATCCCACAAACCTCCCTACTTCCCTTCTTATACTGCTCAGATCCTTTATATTGTGTTTGTATTCATTCATTTTTAACTCCCACTTATTAGTGAGAATATATGGTGTTTGGTTTTCCAGTCCTGAGATGCTCCACTTGGGGAATGATGCTCTGTTCTATCTATATTGCTGCAAATGGTGTCATTTCCTTCCTTTTTATGGCTGAGCAGTACTCTGGTATATACCACATTTTCTTTACCCACTCATGAATTTATAGGCCCTTAGGTTAATTAATTCTACATTTTTGCCATTGGGAACTGTGCTGCAATCAACATTAGAGTCTAGGTGTCCGTTTGGTGAAATGACTTCACATCCTTTAGGTAGAGACCCAGTAGTGGGATTGCTGGATCAAATGGTAGGTTTACATTTCTTTCTTTAAGGAATCTCCATAATATTTTCTATAAAAATTTGCACTACATTGAACTAATCCACAGTCCTACCAATGGGGTGTAAGTATTGCTTTCACTATGAATCCATGCCAGAAACTATTGGTTTTTGACTTTTTAATAATGGCGACTGAGAGGGGTAAGGTAGTATCTCATTGTAATTTTAGTTTGCATTTCCCTGAGGATTAGTGACATTGAACATTTTTTAAAAATATGTTTGTTGGTCATACATCTATCTTCTTTTGAAAATCTTCTGTTCAAGCTGGTCATGGTGGCTCATGGCTCTATCCCTTGCACTTTGGGAGGCTGAAGCAGGAGGATCAATTGAACTCAGGGGTTCAAGACCAGTCTCAGCATGAGTAAGACCCCCATCTCTACTAAAAATTGAAAAAGTAGCTGGGTTTCATGGCACACCTGTAGCGCCAGCTACTCAGTGGGCTGGAGGGAGAAGGATTTCTTCAATCCAAGCATTTGAGATTATAGTAAATAATCTGTAGTGCTGCCACTGTATTCTACCTAGAATGACCGAATAAGACTGTCTCAAAAAAAATAAAAAGGTAAGAAAAAAAACTTCATGTTTTTTGACTACTTTTTAATGGAATTCTTTGTTTTTTCTTGTTGATTTCTTTGAGTTCATGGGAGAGTATGGACATTAGTCCTTTGTGGGATGTATAGTTTGTAAATACTTTTTCCTATTTTGTCGATTGTCTATTCATTATGTTGACTATTTCCTTTGCTAGATATAAGCCTTATAATTTAATTAAAACCCATTTATTTATTTTGAGACTATTATACTTCCCAGTCGCATCTTAGTCATAAATACTTTGCCTAGGTCAATGTCTAAAAAAGTTTCCTATGTTTTCTTCTAGAATTTTCACAAATAAATGACATACATTTAAGTCTTTAATTCATCTTGAACTAATTTTTGATATGCCAAGACATAGCAGTCATATTTCATTCTTCTGCATGTTGTTAACCAATTTTCACAGTACTTTTTTTTTTTTTTGAGACAGAGTCTCACTATGTCACCCTCTGTAGAGTGCTGTGTAATCACAGCTCACAGCAACCTCAAACTTTTGGGCTTAAGTGATTCTCTTGTCTCAGCCTCCCAAGTAGCTGGAATTACAGGAACCCACCACAACACCTGGCTGTTCTTTGGTTGCAGTTGTCATTGTTGTTTGGCAGGCCCAGACTGGATTTGAACCCACCAGCTCTGGTGTATGTGGCTGGTGCCCTAGCCTGTGAGCTACAGGTGCCGAGCCCACAGTACCATTTATTCAACAGACTTTCCTTTTCCCATATATACAGTACTGTTGTCTACTTTGTCAGAGATCAGTTGGTTGTAGGTGAATGGTTTTATTTCTACATTCTCTATTTTGTTCCATTGATTTAAATTTCTACTTTTATATCAGTGCCATGCTGTTTTGGTTACTATAGCATTGTAGTAAAATTTGATGCCAGGTAATGTGATGCTTCCATATTTGTTCTTTTTGCTTGAGATTACTATTATTATTTGGGCTCTTTTTTGGTTCCAAATGAATGTTAGGATTATTTTTTCTAGATCTGTGAAATATGATCCTGGTATTTTGAAAAGGATTGAGCTGTATCTGTAAATCATTTGGGGCAGTACCAACATTTCAATAATGTTGATTCTGCAAATCCATGAATAGAGATGTTTTTCCATTTGTTTGTGTCTTTTGTAATTTCTTTCAACAGTGTTTTGTAGTTCTCCTTGTAGAAACTTTCACCTTCTAGGTGAAATATATTTTCAGGTGCTTTATTTTCTTTGTAGCTACTGTGAATGACATTGAGTCCTTGGTTTGACTCTCAACTTTTTAGTATATAGAAATGCTACTGGTTCATGTACATTGATTTTGTAACCTGAGACTTTGGTGAATTTATTTATCAACTCCAGGAGTGTTTTGGTGGAATCTTTAGGACTTTCTAGATATAAGATCATATCATCAGCAAACAGGCATAATTTGACATTTTGTTTTCTAATTTGGGTGTCCCATATGTCTTTCTCTTGTCCTATTTCTCTGGATGGGAATTTCAATGTTGACAGGAGTGTTGACAGTGGACCCCTTGTCCAATCTTGTTCCAATTCTACAAGCTTATGCTTTCAACTATTCCTCATTTAGTATGATATCAGATGTAGGATTCTCATATGTGGCCTTTATAATTTTGAAATATGTTCTTTCTATTCATAGTTTGTTATGGATTTTTATCATGAAAGGAGCTAGATTTTATTGACTGTTTTTTTATGCATCTCTTGAGATGATTATAAAGTCTTTGTTTTTTCTTGTGTATATGTGGTGAAGCACATTATTGATTTGTGAATGTTGAATCATCCTTCTTAGGATGAAACCCACTTGATCATGTTCATTTATCTTTTGATGTGCTTTTGATTTCAGTTTGCTAATATTTTGTTGGGGACTTTTGCTTTAATGTTTATAAGAAATATTGGTTGAAGTTTTTGCATTGTGTTTTTTTTCTGGCTTTGCTGTCATTGGAAAACTGGCTTCATAGAATGGGTTATGGAGGATTCTCTTGCTCTCAATGTTATAGAATACTTTCTGTAAGACAGACACCATTTCTTCTTTATGGGCTTGGTAGGCTTTGGCTGTGAGTTTTGTTGGGAGATTTTAAATTACTGCTTCACTCTTGCTGCTCATTACTGGTTCTATTCAGGATTTCTGTTTCTTCCTGATTCAGGCTTAAGAGGTTGTTTAAGAATTGATCCATTTCCTCTATGTTTTTTAGTTTGTATCCATAGAGAGTTTCATAATATTCATGGAAGAAATTTTGTATTTCTGTGGCGTCAGTTGGAATGGCTCCTCTGTGTGATTCTATGTGATTTATATGTGTTTTTAGACATATAAATGAACAACTGTTCATGTTGAGTATTCATGTTGAAATATAGTAGGTATGCAGTTGTGTTCAGCATGTTGAATGAATGTTATTGTTTTTTTTCCCTCTCGTGATATTGTTTTCTAAGAGTTGTGAGCTGTAAGTTTTGCATGTTTTTTATCTATAGCTATTGTGCTATTGTATCTATAGCGAACTCTTGAACATTTCTTGTAGGGAGGTTTAGTAGTCATAAATTACCTTAGTTTTTGCTTATTTAAGAAAGATTTTATTTATCCTTCATTTATGAACCTTAGTTTTGCAGGATATAAAATTCTTGGCTGGCAGTTTATTTTGTTGAAGGGCATTAAGGATAGGACCTCCTTCCTTTCTGTCTGTAGGGCTTTAAGAAGTCCACTGTTAGTCTGATGGGTTTTCCTTTGTAAGTTACTTCATATTTTCGCCTCATAGCTTGAGGTAGTTTCTCTTTCATGTTGACTTTGGCCATTCTGATGATGAGATGCCCTGTAGCTACTGCAATCTGGACAAGACTAGGGAAATATGTGTGTGAGGCTAGTGACAAGAAAACTAAAGAGCTGAAGCTCCCTGGGGATACAAAATACAAAATGAATGGAGGAGCAATATGGCACCCATAACCTTAGCTTGGGTCTGTGGTGAAGGGGAACATGTGATTCTGAGGGGACTAGAAGCCCAGTGCTCTCTTCTCAAGAGGCTCTCAGTTCAGTGGCAGCAGCAGCTTGTGAGCTCATGAGTGTAGAGAAGCTCCCCGGTATCGTAGGAGCCTGCTAGCTACAAGGGATGTGAGGGGAGGAAAAACAAACACTCCCACTAGCCCTTTACTTTGGGCTCCAGGTTCCCAAGGAATTAATGTCTGCCAAAATCTTGCTTCTTCCTGTTCTGTTCCACAGTTTCTTTCTGTAGGATCTCTGGCAGAATTACACCTGAGCTATGGTTGTTTTTTTGTTTTTTTTTTTTGTTTTTTGTTTTCATGTAAAAATCTTTGCTTCTGTCTGAGATGATCTGGCGACTGATGTAACTAGTCAGTCATTGTGCTCCACCCTCTGGCATAATACTTTGATTTCATTCACTCATTCATTTTAAGGACAAATACTTATCAAGCACCCATTATGTGGTAAGCATTCTGAAAAGCATTGGAATATAAAATTTAATTAAAATAGACATGGTTCTTGCCTTCCTGGAGCCTAAAGTCTAGTCAGAAAGATAGATATCAATCAAGTAATTACAAGAACAAATAGAAACTTGGATGAAAACAAGAACTATGAAGTGTTTGAAATGGGAGTATAGGATGAAGAGAGTATTTAATCAAGTTTGGAAGCCTAGGCAAGACTGAAGAAAAGATAAGTTTAACTAGGAGAAGAAGAGAAAGATCCATGTTCCAGGTACAGAGAGCCGCAAACAGCAGGAATGAAAGAGAGAAAGAAGGCCAGTGTGGCTGGACAGAGTGAGGATCAAATAGCATGTGTGAGTTCTTTCTTCTCTCTTCCTTCATCCTTCCCTTCTCCCTCCCCCTCTGTAAAATTGTTATTATTACATTATTGCATAAAGCCAGGGATTTCCAGTAGAAATTAACACTGAAATAAAGAAAACACCTGACTCTTCATTGCTTTTGAAATCCCAAATTGATGAAGTTCGAAGATCCTTCATCAAACATTTAATGAAATCCTACCACATCGTTGGCAGTGGATAGCCATCAAGAATACAAAAGCAAAACATGTGCTGGGTCCTGTAATCCTAGCACTCAAGGAGGCTGAGGTGGGAGGATCCGTTGAGCTTGGGAGTTAGAGACCAGCCTGAGCAAGAGTGAGACCCCTGTCTCTACCCAAAATTGAAAAATTAGCTAAGGATGAGGGCAGGAGCCTGTAGTGCCAACTACTCAAGAGGCTGAGGCAGGAGGTTGTTTGATCCTAGGAGATGGAGGTTGCTGTGAGCTGTGATGCTACAGCACTGTAACCTGGATAAGAGTGAGACTTTGTCTCAAAACAAACAAACCAATAAACAAAAAACCAAACATGGCCTTTTCCATCAATAGTTTAATGATAATTCAAAGTAGCACAATGGTTGTTTACTGGTAACTTCAAATTTATATTCAAGAACTTGCTATATCAAATCATAAAAATAGATCTTAAAAAAATTTCTTCTTTCCCTTTGAAGCCCTTATAGACTAAATGTTATTTGACAGAAACATTTCTAATCTGCAGACAACCAGAAGCAGAGGGAAGCTGAAGAAATCATGAACTGAAAAATCAGCCTCCTCTAACAGAGAATTGATTTTGTCACAAATAAATATTCATTTATTCCATTAATGCTGTATTTAGCGGTATATGTAGTCAGGATATATGTTTGTGTATATATACAGTCACATACATTCAGAGAAAGTACATCATGACACTATTTTTAAAATGATAAAAAATTATTATTAGCTAAATAAAGAATATATGAGTATCTATATTGAAAACTATTTAACAGGACAGTAATTGTTCTAATATTTTTCCCAGCAAATTCATTACATTTCTGGTTCTCTAATCAGGACCAACTCTAGGTTCTTTCACTGAACCATTTACTATAGGTCAATATATATATTCGGAGGGTTTGCACGTGTCATAAAAATTTCTAATGGTAAAATTGTTCATAACTTTGGATTTTTGAGAAAGAATTTATGTGAGAGTTTGGCTTTTGGCAAAATATTTCAAAGTGTTATATTAGGCTTTTCCCACTGGTTTAAAACTTTTTAAAATAACAAATTTAACTTGTTTTTGATCCATTTATATTGATTGGCTTTAATATGGTTTTCAGTTTTCTTCTTTTCGTTAACTAGCGACACAGCATCTGTAACAGTAGTAAATATCTCAATTTTTCAAAAACCATGTGATTGAGGAAAAAACACACGTACATCTAATAAAGTATTTTACTTTTTAGGTGTTTAAGTGTAAAACTTTTAGCTATTTCACAATAGAGTTTATTGTTGTTATTATCAATGTTATTATTAATAGCAATTAAGATGTAACCTTCTGCTTATTTAAAATCAGTTATTTAGACAAATGTATGAAAACTTAGTGTGACCCAATTCAAAATGCGGAAAGATACATTTGTAAAAAAAAAAAGGAAAAATAAATAAACATATAAGAGTACTAGTTAACTAGAAAAAAATCCTAGAGAACTCTAGGTAGAAAGTCACTGGAATCATTTATTCTATTTTCTGTCATAGAAATTGATTAAACAGTTAAATCGTCTTTTGGTAATAAAGTGCAAATTGATCTTGGATGAGAAGTTTATTCTGTATCTTCCCCAGGCATTACTAGCACTTCTGTTGTCATCACCCCTGCAGCAGCCACGACAGTAGTGAACCCCACCTTCATCAGCACCGGGGGCATAGCAGGTAAGTTAAGTTCAGAACCAAGAAGACCAGCCTCAGCTAAGTCACTATTTTCAGGCAGTGCTGCTCAGGACAATACTTTTCAAAATAAAATTTAGAGACTGGGTTTACTGGCTCATGCCTGTAATCCTAACACTCTGGGAGGACAAGGCATGTGAATTGCTTGAGCTCAGTTCAAGACAAGCCTGAGCAAGAGAGAGACCCTGTCTCTACTAAAATAGAAAAACAAAACAAAACAAATGAAACCCCAACCAACTAAAGGTAGTAGCAGGTGCCTGTGGTCCCAGCTACTCAGAGGCTGAGGAAGGAGAATTAAGTCCAGAAATTGTTTAATGACAGATTTTAGAGTAGGAACTTGACAGGCAATTCTAGCAAGGTGACTTGTTAGTTGGGGTTGAAAACACAATAATTATTTTATTTTAAAAAGAATGTATTATGACCAGTGTACAGTGAGCTATATCTATATGCTTAACTTGAAGAAAAAAATCAAAATACAAGTGACCTGAAGGAAATTTTAGGAATCTATCAATCTCAGAGGGAATAAAAAGCCATCATCTTTCAGGTGTTAGGGAAGTAGGTTTAAAACTAAAATACTTTTCAAACTCAGAAACCTTCTCCATGAAGGTAGCAGAGATTAAAAAATTAGATTATTATTGAATGAGCATTAAACCAGAATGGGACACACATCGCAGACAGTCTGCTAACAGGGTGCAAAATCAGAAATAAATCTCACTCTTTTATATGTATGAGTAGATACAACTCACTACACACATCTTCTGAGTACAAACAATAATCCTCCTCAAGTGAGAGGACTTCATAGCATCATTTATTACACATAGTTCATCCTAAATTTATCTCTGGAAATGAAGCAGGTGGAGTAAGGTATTCACAGATGAGTCATTGGGGTATCTTTCTTATCTAATCTCTTAAATATGTCCCCATTGTAAATATCCAATGAACTGGTTAAATATTCAAATACATCAAAAATGCTTTATCATTAACAGAATATAATTTAGTTAGCCATGATATCAACATGTTCCTTACTCAACATGTTAATTTGTGCTTATACTCAAGAATCAGATAGCATTTAAGCTCAAGGAACCAATGGAAGAGCTACTTAAAAAAATAGAAAAGGAGACAGGAAAATGATGGAAAGCTTCATAAATTACAATCTACAGATATTTCTTTCTACAAACCATAATAGTCAATGAAAAGTCCGTACCTGGAGTGTTTAGAGGAGGCAGAGAAGACCAGCACTCCGGAGACTGGAAAAGATGATTCAGAAGGGAGCAGAGATTTGGGTAAGGGCGCCCCAGAAGAGAGAGGGAGAAAGATGTCCTAATAGTGGTGGGACACATTCAATCAACTCCAGTATAGCCCCAGGCGAAAAGGCACCTAACACAAATAGAAAACGCTGGGAGTTCTAGGACCTGGCAAGTAGGAGCACTGGAGAATGTGGAGTTGAAAGACAGAGTATTGGAGAGTGTGCAGAATGAGAACTGAAAGTCTTACAAGGCACTACCCATGGCCAGAAAAGAGGGTGGCATTTTAGAAGGTAGAGGAATCCTTGGAGTGTAGGTATCCAAGGAAAAAGAAGTGTGGGTGTCCAAGGAAAAAGTCAAGAGTTTCAATTCAACTGGATCATAATTAAGAAGCAGAAGCAGAAGAAAAGGTGCCACTTATGAAAGAAACTTGCCTCACAATAAGAATGTAGAAGGGAGCCCTTGATCTAGAAAGCCACATAAAAGCCTCTCTATAACTCCCTGCACAGGGAACCCCAGTGGAAAAAGAAAAAGAATACCTAGACATAGCTATTCTTTTTTTTTTTTTTTAAATAATTTTATTGAATCATAATTATGTACGTTGGTGCAATCACAGGGCACGATTCATATACATTCAGAAATATTTTGATCGTACTGTTACAGATAGCCTTCATGGCATTTCCTTGATCACTATATAAAGACATTAATACTCTACCTTTAATAAGTTTCGCCAGTACCCTGC
>CAUYON010074637.1:0-17944 GCA_963573935.1 Arctocebus calabarensis | reverse complement strand
CCACGTACACCTGAACTGGCGGGTTCAAATCCAGCCTGAGCCTGCCAACCAACAATGACCGCTACAACCCAAACAAAAATAGCCGGGTGTTGTGGCGGGCGCCTGTAGTCCCAGCTACTTGGGAGGCAGAGGCAGGAGACTCGTTTGAGCCCAGGAATTGGAGGTTGCTGTGAGCTGTAATGCCACGGCACTCTACCCAGGTCGACAGCTTGAGGCTCTGTCTCAAAAAAAAAAAAAGAGAAGCCATGTAAAGGCCAGGCTACTGCTTCTTTTAGTCTGGCCAATCAGTAGCCAGTGCCCTGTCCCATGGCCTTGAGCCTTTATGTCAACCTCCCCCTCCATTTCAGGAAATTGCTATTCTGGTCTCAGGAAATCAGGCTCTCTGTCAGGACAAATCACCTTTATTCATTCCTAAAGAGCCTCCTGTCCTTATTTTAGCCCAGACCTTTCCTGGCCTTAGCTTAGTTTGCCCTGGGTCATCAGAGACAAATAAAAAAGCTACAAACTAGGATGGCCTCTTCTGCGCTTACTCTGGGACAGGTAAAGACAGAGCCTGTTTCTGGAAACTTATGTAGAAAGAAGATGTAGTTAAGAAGGAAGGGTGCCTGTGTGTTCTCTTAGGCATGAGCTAGGCTGGTTTTTGAGCCCTGGACATGGCTAAGAGTGAAATCAGGGCTTCTAGAATATATTGCTTTAGCAGCCTTTGTTTTCTTTCTGGGGGCTCATTTCACCCTCAGCACACTGAACTACAGGCTGAGAAAGGCAGCCTTTCCTGGCTACCTCCTTAGGAAAAGGACCTGTATCTCTGAAGGGCTAGGGAACGTGGAGCTGGGGCCTATCAGTAAACTCGGCTGTGCAAGGCCACAGATCCTCTCTGGGCCCCCGGTGCCAGTCTCTCCGTGGTTTGGAATGTGGTGGAAGGAAGGGGCTGCTCTGTGCTCCAGGCTCTCTGATAAAGGGTTCATGTAGGTGCTAGCGAGGGACCTCACAGTTGTAACTAGTGCTGGGCTACCTCAGAAGGGCCACCTGCCTCTCACCTGCACAGTCAGGCTTTTACCTGTGCACCCTCACCTGAAGTCACGGGACAGACCCCAAAGCTACCTCCGTGAAGCAGCAGAGACGTGATAGTCCCTACGCCCAGGCCAACCCCGATCTTCTCAGGCCCCCAGACTGCTGCAGGGCTGGCTGCACCTGCCCCCGGCGCCTCTGCTCCCACAGCTCGGCTGGCTTGGCCACACTGCCGGGGCCGTGCTGTGTGTGGGCTGCCCGTGGGTTGCCGCGCCTCATGCTGGGGCATGCTCGCTGCTGACGGGCCCCCGTGGCTTTGCGGCAGCTCTGTGCACTGAGAGACTGTATCCCCTCAGTTGGCAGGCAGAGCTCCGCCCCCGCCTCGCCTGCCACGAGCGCCGCCGGCCTGGCCGGGCAAGGTACGTGGCATGAGTCCTCCCCGACTGCCTGCCTCGGCTCCCTGCCACCCCACCAGGAGGGCCAGCATGCCAGGTCCACTCACCAGGGTGGCGAGTCCCATGCTTGCGGGCTGAGATGGGCATGCCGGACAGACCACCTAACTTGGCATCTGCGAGCACATTGGTGTTACGGAGCCTCCTAACCAGCCGTGCATGCTGGGCGCCTGCCAACTCTCAGGAGGCAATAGCCTGGGGATATGGAGCTGGGCACAGGAGCTTTTCCTCCTGACCTGCCTGTGAGGGCTGTGGCTGACGGTCACCCCCCAGAGATAGCCCTGAATATGGCCTGGAGCTGCCCAGTAATAGGACTGGACTTCAGCACTGTTTAAGACTCCACAGGGAAGCCACACCGCTCAAAATTATGAAGTCTGGTGTTTGCAGGCCTTCAGCTCTGAAAGGCTGTAGAGTGCAGAAGCCTTGGAATCGGCCGTTCCCGGGTTTGGATCCTAGCCCTGCCACACCCTGAACAAGTCACACCACCTCTTCCAGCCTTAGGTTCCTCACCTCTCCAATGGGCATAAGAATTAACCTGGCAATGCTTCAGATCACTGTGTCAGAGGCACTCAATCCTTCCTATGCAGTACAGCTCGTTGCCTGGGATCTCATAACAAATCTTGGTGCCAGGACCCCACTCAGAAAAAAATCAGAATCCCTAGGGCATAGGATAGGTATGAGAATTTTTTAAGCTCCCCAGATGATTCTAATGGGCAACCAGGGCTCAGAACTGACTGCTGAATGTAAATCACTTAGATAGTATGTGGTCAGGCATTGTAGTAAACACATTAAAAGATTTTTTTTCAGCCAGGCATGGTGGCTCACGCCTATAATCCTAGCACTCTGAGAGGCAGAGGTGGGCAGATTGCTTGAGCTCAGGAGTTTAAGACCAGCCCGAGCAAGACTGAGACCCCATCTCTACTAAAAATAGAAAAACTGAGGCAAGAGGAT
This sequence comes from Arctocebus calabarensis, assembly GCA_963573935.1. Lineage (NCBI taxonomy): Eukaryota > Metazoa > Chordata > Mammalia > Primates > Lorisidae > Arctocebus > Arctocebus calabarensis. The sequence continues at coordinate 15,533 of CAUYON010074637.1, read as the reverse complement.
CACTTGAGCCCAAGAGTATGAGGTTGCTGTGAGCTATGATGATGCCATGGCACTCTACCCAGGGTGACAGAGTGATACTCTGTCTCAAAAAGAAATAAAAACGAAAAAAATTTTTTTTCCAAATTCAGCATGGCTGGAGATAGGGCCAAAGGCCATTTCTTAGAGTCAGAATTCCTGTGATGGAAGGATCCCTATTCTCATTGGAGAGAGATGGGACACAGCTGGGGTAGAAACAGCCATATGAAGGGCAGGAGGGAAACAATAATAATGACAATAGTGGTTAACACTCACTGAGTCGGTGCTACCTGCCGAGCACTCTGCTAAGTGCTTTTCATGCATGATCCCATCGGCTGCCCACCACTGTTCTGTGACCTAGGCCCTGTTTTATTCCCTTTTATAGATAAAGAAATTGAGGCTCAGGTTAAATAGCTCACCCAAGGTCACACAGCTAGCAAATGGTGGAACCAAGATAACAAACTCAGAGCACTCTAGGCAGATCAGACAGTTGGGCTGATTCTATCTCCCTATGCCTGCCAGACTCTCCCACCCGCTGTTTGCTGTCTTCCTGTGGCCTTTGTGGCCACCCAGTGCTACCAGCCTTCTGGCACAGAGCTCATCACTTTGAGCATCACCACATGCCTGGCTAGAATCTGTTTGACAGCTCATTATTCTGCCTAGTCCTTTCTGCTCATGGGTCCAGAAAGTGGGCTCTGGGGAAAGGGTGGCAGCTAGGACCCAATAAACCTGGTGAAGACCTGCCCAGCGAAGGCTTCAACCCCCGGCAAAGCCCTCCTGTAGGTGGTCCTGGTTTCTGTGTCTGTGTCTGTCTGTCCTCATGTCTGGCCTTCTTTGTGAACTGTGACACTGTTTCTTAAGAACACTCTTAGGAGATGTCTTGCATCCTTCCAGATTGGCTGTCCAGAGAACCTCCATGGCACCTAGGAACAGAGCCCTCACTGTTTTACCTTGGCACTTTGCTTCTAGGCCTGGGTAGAAGCCGTCAGAGGCAGAGTTCCCAATGCCCCGGGCAGCTCCAGTATTGAACACGATTTCTCCTCCTAAACAACGCAGTATGCCCATTTCTGCTGAACCCTCTTCCATGACAGGGGAAATCCTGGGGTGCCACCTTGAGGGCTCAGGCGCCACTGGAGATGGCCTTCTTGCCGAGGGGCTACTTGGAAGGGACTCCTTCAGGGGTTTTGGGAGGCCCCCCCATCCCCATTGTCAAACACAGCAGTCTGTCCCATTGTCAAACACAGCAGTCTGTCCTGGATCCGGCTGCCAGACTTCATGTTGGGAGAGGGTACAATACAGGAGACGTGATTTTCCTCTTTGTTTTCACAGCTGCCAAAAGCCTATTGAACAAGAAGTCAGACGGCGGTGTCAAGGTAGGTGTCGCTCCAGCTCCCTGACCAGCGTGTAGGGAATTCTTGGCACCTTGTTCCCCTTTCCCTGGGATCCCTCCTATCCTTGCTAGTTTACTTTAAACCAGATGCCTTTGTGCTCAGAGTAGCAGGTTCCACTGACCTGAGAGGGAAGTGGGAGAGGCATTGCTCCTCCTCTGAGCTGGTGGGGGAGGACTCAGAGGGCATGATCCAAATTGCAGTTTACTAGATCTGAATCCTAAACCTGACTTCTGCACATGTGCCTCATCTCCAGAGCTTGACTCTCTGGGCCTTTTAAGCCATTTGGTTTGTTTGTTTATTTGTTTGTCCTTTTTAAAGCTCGAACTTTTTTAGTCAAATGAAAGCAAGGTTTGCCTGTGTCACTCAGGCAGGATCTAGGGCTCAGAACCTGAAGCCACTCCCCTTTTGTTCCTTTTCCTATGTCTACACCATTTCCAGAACCTAGCTCAGATACCACAGGGCAAAAAAGTCTTAAGTTCTTTTGAGGCATAGGCTCCTCGGAAAAAGATAGGAGACATGGAATATCGTAGCTCATTCCTATTTGGTGAGGGAGCTTTGTGGGCTGGGGCAAGCAGAGGGGCCAGGAGGGACCAGCAGAGGAGAAGTGGCTGGGGTACCCACAAGGACCAAGGTGTTCTGCAGATGTTATGAAAGCAGATAAAGATCCTGGGGCAAGGACATTGGATAGGAGTTCATGCTATCTTTAACCACAGAATTTCAATCTATGGAACTATGCAAACTTTCAAATCTCCAACAGAAGTTTAAGTTGGGTCTTTTCCCAGGATCTTGTGTCCACAGCTGAGATACACACACGTGTCCCATTCCCTTCCTTCTGTCCCTTCCGCTTTCCCTCGTTCTCTGCATGCCTGCTTCTGTGTCCTTTTGCCCCCCATAGGGGAGCTTGGGCCCCACCAAAACCTTGTGACATGGAGCTGGGGTGGCCACATGGCCCACCTAGTTCTGGGCCTGAGCCAAATGGGCAGAACCAAGTTAGGAAAGGGGGCAGGTATAGTTGGAGAGAGATTTGGGATATTTCTACCTGCAGAGTATTTGATAAATACCTGTCAGAGGTCTAGTACTGCCCTCAGTTTTTGTTTTGTTTTGTTTAAGACAGGGTCTGCCAGGCTCAGCACCTATAGCTCAAGTGGCTAAGGTGCCAGCCACATATACCAGAGTTGGCGGGTTGGGGTCCAGCCCGGGCCTGCCAAACAACAATGACCGCTGCAGCCAAAAAATGGCCGGGTATAGGGGTGGGCGCCTGTAGTCCCAGCTACTTAGGAGTCTGAGGCAAGAGAATTACTTAAGCCCAAGAGTTGGGAGTTGCTGTGAGCTGTGATGCCACAGCACTCTACCCATGGTGACAGCTTGAAGCTCTGTCTCAAGAAAAAAAAAGACAGGGTCTCCCTTTGTCGCCCAGGTTAGAGTACAGTGGTGCAATCATGGCTCACTGTTAGCCTGAACTCCACTACATCTGACTAGGTTAAAAATTTTTTTAGAGATGAGGGTTTCACTGTGTTGCCCAGGCTGGTATTGAACTCTAGGCCTCAAGCAGTCCTCCTGCCTTGTCCTCTAAAAGTACTGAGATTACAGCTATGACTCACTGTGCTCAGCCTGCACTCAGTTCTAAGGGGTCCACAAAAGAGACATAATGGGGGTGATGGTTTTCAGCTTACCTTTGGGTCAGGAAAATGGATGCACCTGGAATTAACTAAGCACTGGTTATGTACTGGACCCTGCAGAGAACAGTGTAGTCTTGGAAACTTATAGGTACAAACTTACTGAAGAAAACTGAAGGGATATAGGAAAATTAGAACCAAGTCAGTGATTGCCTCTAGGATATGGAATTGGAGGTAAGAGCAGACAGGGAGGTACACTATTCCTTTTTTACTTTTAACTGTTCTTTTTTTAAAAATTAGAATGTATTCTGTAACTAGAAAATAACAAAAACATTTTGGTTGGTTCTCTTATGCGTATTGATGTTCTCTGCCCAATAAGAACACAGGGTTTGTGGTAGATGGATGTGAAAAATATGGCTGGGAGCCGGGCATGGTGGCTCACGCTTGTAAACCTAACACTTTGAGAGGCTGAGGCAGGAGCATCACTTGAGGCCAGGAGTTTGAGACCAGCCCAAGCAATAGCAAGAACCTGCCTTTACGTAAAATAGAAAAACTAGTTGGACTTGATGGCATACACCTACAGTTCCAGCTACTAGGGAGGCTGAGGCAGTAGGATTAGTGGATCCCAGAAGTTTGATGTTGCAGTGAGCTATGATGATGCCATTACACTCTAGCTTAGGTGACAGAGCAAGACCCTTGTCTCAAAAAAAAAAAAAAAAAAAAAAGGCTCGGCACTTATAGCTCAAGTGGCTGTCAGAGCTGGCGGGTTCAAATCCAGCCCAGGCCTGCCAAACAACAATGACAGCTACAACCAAAAAATAGTCGGGTGTTGTTGCAGGCACCTGTAGTCCCAGCTACTTGGGAGGCTGAGGCAAGAGAATCACTTAAGCCCTGGAGCTAGAGGTTGCTGTGAGCGGTGATGCCACAGCACTCTACCCAGGGTGACAGCTTGAGCCTCTGTCTCAAAAAAAAAAAGAAAGAATGAAAGACAGGAGAGAAAATATAGTTGAATCAGTCTGGTCAGCAGAATTGGATGTTTCTGTATTACACCATGGAAATACCAGGGGTCTCCAAACAAGGGTGCTTTGATGAGAGAAATTTGGCTGAGGTTATAAGGGCAAAGGGAAGAGGACACAAACTAGACACAGAGGTGTAATTAGTATCTGTTGTAATCTGGAGGTAGGGTGAAGAAGAAAAGGTGATAGAAATAAAAAAAGGATAATTTAATACTCAAAATACTTAACCAGCAAGAGAGAACAGGTACACAGGGCAGAATAGGTGCTTCCTATAGGAAACTGTACCCAGGTATGGGAAATACCAGTTCTGATAAGAAGTATGCCAGAGGGATCTCACAATGCAGATTGGGGATTAAAAAAGGATCCATCAGAGATAATGGCACGGTTTCTAGCCTTGAATGTTGGATGAATTGGTGGTACCTCTACTAGAAATGGGAGTGAATTGTGAAGCAAATGCCCATTTAGGTGGAAGTTGTTTTGTTTTGACCATACTGAGATTGGGGGACAAGTGGAGATGTCGTAACAGGCTCCAGGAAACACCTGGTGTAGCCCAAGGATTAAAGCCAGCACCAGACATTAGGTTTGGGTCTCACAAGAGTGAATCACACAAGTGTACTACTTCAGCCAATGTTCATTAGATACCTGCTGTGCCTCAGGAAGGCAGACATGATCCACCTGTTAAGTTGCTTACAATGGGAGAGAGACAGGGCAGCTGCCCATTTGGTGTAGTCTGATAGAGCTATGGGGAAGGTGAGCACAGGGTAGGTACCACGGGAGCAGAGAGACAAGCATCCAAACCAGAACAGGAAATCTTCCTGAAGGAGGTGGCCTAGGAACTAGGATTTTGCCAGGTTAAGGAGAAGAGAGGAGGGGAAGGGCATTCTAGGCAGTGAAGAAACACAAGATTGAAGCAGTATGGTGACTCTGGAACTCCAGTAGCCTCTGTGTGACTGAAGGGAAGAGCAGTTGCATAAAACAGGACCTGAAAGAAAGCAGCGACTGCTGAGGTGGATAGGATGGGATGGATAAAGGAGCCATTAGGGAATGGGTCTCTGGCAGAACTGGCTTCTATCCCGAGGAATGTCAGTCCCGAGGAATGTCAGGTGCAGCTCTGTAAGATTCGCCTACGAACTAGCTAAAAACAGACACATTCCAGGGTCCAGCTTCAAGTGCAGATTCCAGAGGCCTTGGGGTGAGAGGCAGAATCTGTGAATTCTAACATTTTTCTTCCCCCGTATGAATCCAAAGCATGTGAGATTGAGTCTAGTAAAGGCAGCATTTCAGGGTTATGTGTGATGTATCAAACCCTGTGCTCAGTAAATGAATTTTATGCTCTTTTGAGAAAAGAGTTTTCAATATCATGGTAGGACCAGAGGCCAAAACACAGATGTTTCCGAAATGAATGGCCAACGAAAATTAAAAGGTCAACAGCAGGGGATTATATTCAAAGCAGTTATAATAGGAGGAGTTAATATTATTTTTATTCAAAGAGTTTCTCCAACAAGACCCAGTATATAGATGATCAAAGAATATGAATTTATAATCTGAAAACAAGAAAGTAGAACTGGATAACAAATGTGTAAAAATTTCTGGGCTCACAAATACCAGAGAAATGCAAGTTGAAAAAAGGTGCCATTTTGGGCTCTTTATTTAGTGATGAGTAAGCACCAGAATGGTCCTTTCTAAAACAGCCTGTGTGTCAAAAACCATAAAAATATTTCTACCTTTTTTACCCTGTAATTCTACTTCTGGGAATTTTCCTGATGAAATAATTCAAAATAGGGAAAAGCTGAAAGCGGAAAGATGTTCTCCATGTCATTATTTATAACTGTGAAAAGATGGGAGGTGATCTCTTTTTTTTTTTTTTTTTTTTTGCAGTTTTTGGCCAGGGCCGGGCTTGAACCCACCACCTCCCGTATATGGGGCTGGCACCCTACTCTTTGAGCCACAGGTGCCATCAAGGAGGTGATCTCAAAAGCCAATAGGGAAATGACTGAATAATTATGGGAAATCCATTTAGTAGATCATTACAAAGTTATTAATTTTCATGACTACAGAGATAGAAACATTTTTTTCTTCTTTTTTTATAGAGACAGAGTCTCACTTTATCGCCCTCAGTAGAGTGCTGTGCCATCACACAGCTCACAGCAACTTCCAGCTCTTGAGCTTAGGCGATTCTCTTGCCTCAGCCTCCCAAGTAAGTGGGACTACAGGCACCCACCACAACGCCTGGCTATTTTTTTGTTGTTGCAGTTTGGTTGGGGCCAGGTTTGAACCCGCCACCCTCAGTATATGGGGCGGGCAACCTACCGACTGAGCCACAGGTGCCACCCCGTAAGACAGAAACATTTTATACTAAGTAAAAAACATAGTGGGGAATATTTTATATTAAGTGAAAAAGTGGGATATAAAGAAGTACATACACTGTCATCTAAATTGGGTTTTTAAAAACATGTTTATAGATACTTATTATAATATGTGGGTAGAAAAAGAACTGGAAGTAAGCCCACTGAAGTGTTAATAGTAACTTCACTGGGTGATTGAAATTTGGGAAAATTTTTTAATACATTTATCCATATTCTGTATTTTTTCCACCTAGATCATACATTGCTATTAGAATAAAAATCAAGGCTCGGCACCTGTGGCTCAACGGGCTAGGGTGCCAGCCACATACACCTGAACTCGCGGGTTCGAATCCAGCCCAGACCCACCAAGCAACAATGGTGGCTGCAGCCAAAAAATGGCCGGGCGTTGTGGCAGGTGCCTGTAGTCCCAGCTACTTGGGAGGCAGAGGCAAGAGACTCACTTGAGCCCAAGAATTGGAGGTTGCTGTGAGCTGTGATGTCACAGCACTCTATCCAGGGTGACAGCTTGAGGCTCTGTCTCAAAAAAAAAAAAAAAAAAAAAAAAAAGAGTAAAAATAAAAATACTATTTATTAACTGGGTGCCTGTAGCACAGTGGTTACTTACGGGCACCAGCCACATACACCAAGGGTGGCGGGTTTGAACCCAGCCTGGGCCAGCTAAACAATGGCAACAACAACAAAAAATAGCCAGGCATTGTGGTGGGCACCTGTAGTTCCAGCTACTTGGGAGGCTGAGGCAAGAGAATTGCTTTAGCCCAAGAATCTGAGGTTGCTATGAGCTGTGCCATGGCACTCTACCAAGGGTGACAGAGTGAGACCGTCTCAGAAAAAAAAATACTGGCTCGGCGCCTGTGGCTCAACAGGCTAAGGCGCCAGCCATGTACACCTGAGCTGGCGGGTTCGAATCCAGCCCGGGCCGGCCAAACAACAATGACGGCTGCAACCAAAAAATGGCCGGGCGTTGTGGTGAGTACCTGTAGTCCCAGCTACTTGGGAGGCGGAGGCAAGAGACTCGCTTGAGCCCAGGAATTGGAGGTTGCTGTGAGCTGTGACGCCACTGCACTCTATCCAGGGTTAGAGCTTGAGGCTCTGTCTCCAAAAAATATATATATATATTATTTATTGTAAAAGTAAGGCATAAATAATGCTTACAATGGTATTTTTTAATTGCATTATTTTAAAAGGCTTGAAGTATGATAGGAGTATGAGTGCTTTTTCCCTTCTTCTGTTTTCCAAATTGCTTGTAATGTGGCTGCAGTCCTTTTATAACCAGGCACATGTATACACCTGTAACAATTAATGGCATGATTGGAGCGAATGTGTGGCATTCAACCTTTCTACACTCCCTTGAAAGTTGAAATGATGGGCTCGGCACCTGTGGCTCAACGGGCTAAGGCGCCAGCCATGTACACCTGAGCTGGCGGGTTCGAATCCAGCCCAGGCCCGCCAAACAACAATGACGGCTGCAACCAAAAAATGGCCAGGGGTTGTGGTGGGCGCCTGTAGTCCCAGCTACTTGGGAGGCAGAGGCAGGAGACTCGCTTGAGACCAGGAATTGGAGGTTGCTGTGAGCTGTGATGCCACTGCACTCTATCCAAGGTGACAGCTTGAGGCTCTGTCTCAAAAAGAAAAGAAAAGAAAGTTGAGGTGATGATCTGTACTGTGAGGGAGGCCTGTGAAGTTGCTCAGAAGGTCCTGAGCTTTCAGCACCCTGGATTCTTTGTTTAGACCCCATCTTCTCTTCCTAACTCCCCCTTCCCCAGTTCCTACTGTTTTTAAGTGTCCAGAGTTAGGTTTCTTTCTCACTGTTCAGAAGCTTTCTGCAAGGTGCTGAGAATATTAAAGCTCACACTTGGGGTGGCGCCTATGGCTCAAAGGAGTAGGGCGCTGGCCCCATATGCCAGAGGTGGCGGGTTCAAACCCAGCCCTGGCCAGAAACTATAAAAAAAAAAAAAAAAAAAAGCTCACACTAGTTTGAGCAGCTAATCTATCTTATGCTCTTGGATTTGGGGATTTCAGCTTCTGTTTAGGTTTCTTTGAAGATGAGTGCTGGTGACTGTAGGTCTGGGGAAGAGTAGAACCACTTGTGAGAACAAGACTGAAAGGGACACAAACTGTCAGATCTCAAGAGGCCTCTGCTCTTGGGCAGCTCATGCTGTCTGCTAGTCCCAGGTCAGGATGGCCGTCTAGTGTTTCAAAGAGAACACAGGGTGGCACCTGGGGCTCAAAGGAGTAGGGCGCCAGCCCCATATGCCGGAGGTGGTGGGTTCAAACTCAGCCTGACCAAATACTGCAGAAAAAAAAAAAAGAGAGAGAGAACACAGCAAGAACAAAAAAAGGTTGTAATTATTTCCTTACATACTGTTTGAATATTTGTCTGTTTAAGTAGGTAAAGGAGGTTTGAAACCTTTTCTGGTTTGAAATTTTAAATAAATAGGGCCAGGCATGGTAACTCATGCCTACAATCCTAGCACTCTCAGAGGCTGAGGTGGAAGGATCCCTTCAGCTCAAGAGTTCAAGACCAGCCTCAACAAGAGCGAGACCCAGTCTCTACTAAAAATAGAAAAATGGCTTGGCGCCTGTAACACAGTGGTTATGGTGTCAGCCACATACATCAAGGCTGGCGGGTTCAACCTGGCCTGGGCCAGCTAACCAATGACAACTGCAACAAAAAATAGCCGGGTGTTGTGGGAGGCGCCTGTAGTCCCAGCTACTTTGGAGGCTGAGGCAAGAGAATCGCTTAAGCCCAGGAGTTTGAAGTTACTGTGAGCTGTGATGCCAGGGCATTCAGGGGCGACATAGTAAGACCGTCTCAAAAAAATAAAATAAAATAAAAATAGAAAAAATTAGCTGGGCATTGTAGCAGATCCCTATAGTCCTAGCTATTTGGGAGCTAAGGCAGGAGGATTGTTTGAGATTGCTGTGAGCTAGGCTGACACCGTGATACTCTCACCAGTACAATACAGTATAGACAATGTCTCAAAAATAAATAAATAAATAAATAGATACTTTTTAAATAAAAGTGAGATAAGTTCTTTAAAAATGATCTGGCATTTAGACAGATCTAAGGATGAGATGGAGTCCAGCTATACATGGTTGAGGGCCAAACCCTGAAATAATGGAGAGAAAAACTAGAAGATGTTCACTACCTAAGAAACAATCTTTGAATAGAAAAGAGTGATCTCAGGTTCACATGCAAGACAGTTTAGGAGAAAGAGCCAGCTAGGAGAAAGTTAGGAACTCACTCCCCACTAAGTTAGAAGTCTTCTGCTGTAAGCAAGATCTAGCTAATAGCAACCTGCAATGCCTTTTTTACGACAATCTCCTGAAAATCACCAGAACCAAAGCTGGGCTTGGGGAGTGGGTGCCAGGACAGAGTTCTCACTGCTGTGATTCAGCACAAGTCAGAAACCTGCACTCTGCTTTAGTGTGGAAAAAACCAAAGTCAGCAAACTCAGTTCAACTGGGCAAACATTTGTTGATTGTATACGGACTGTAAGGTATTTTGCTCGGAATTGTGGAGATTATAAAGATATATAAAATATGAACCTTCCCTCAAAGTATTAACACTCTAATTAGGTAAAGGGATGGGAGATACATAGCTATATGCACTATATGGACAGATAGGTAGATATATAGAGAGATATGTATATACCTATATAACATGCATGTATATATGAATATAAGGCAATACCCTTTTGAAGGATAGTTTAGGAAGTAAAATGTTTCGGCATATTCAAAAAGCTAAGGTAGGATGGGGCACAGTGGCTCACTTCTATAATCCTAGCATTCTGGGAGGCCAATGTGGGTGGATTGCTTGGGCTCAGGACTTTGAGGCCAGCCTCAGCGAGAGTGAGACCCCATCTCTACTAAAAAAAAAAAGAAAACCTATTCAGGCATTGTGGTGGGCATCTGTAGTCCCAGCTACTCAGGAGGCTGAGGCAAGAGGAACTCTTGAGGCCAAGTTTGAGGGTGCTGTGAGCTATGATGCCACAGCACTGTACCCAGGGTGATGGAGTAAGACTCTGTCTGAAATAAATAAATACAAAAGGCTAATGCAAAAGAGTCTTAATTAAAGTTTGTCTTTTTCTTTAGATCTAATTCTAAGTTGTAGACCATTCTTTTAAATATTTGTAGCTTCTTTTTTGTGTGTGTGTGTGTGTATGTTAAAAGTCTCATTTTATTTCTTCCATATCAACAATATTGTAGCTTCTTTTTGATTGTAGTACGTTCCCAAAAATGTCTTCTAAAATAGTATGTCAGGCCTTTGGAGGCAGGACCAATGTGCCTAAAACCACCTTCAATAAGTGTTTGTTGGATGTTGTTAAAGCAATGTACAAATTTTTTTTTTTTTTTTTTGAGAGAGAGTCTCAAGGTGTCGCCCTCAGTAGAGTGTTGTGGCATCACAACTCACAGCAACCTCGAACTCTTGGGCTTGAGGCAAGTGATTCTCTTGCCTCAGCCTCCCAAGTAGCTGGGACCACAGGTGCCCACTACAATGCCCAGCTATTTTTTGTTGTTGTTGCAATTGTCATTGTGTTTTAGCTGGCCCGGGCCAGGTTCAAACCCTCCAGTCTCAGTGTATGTGGCCAAAGCCCTACCCACTGAACTACAAGCACCACCATAACATGCAAATGTGAAACATCAGATGGACCTTCTCCCAGGGAGCTCTGTCTCCCAGTAAGCTAATCATTACATTCATAATTACTTTCGACCTTTGAGACAATCTTCGAAGATATATTTTCAGTATTCCATGTGGTCTTTATTTGGATGCTCTTATTTTACACCTGAACATAAAATCATGAACATCTAATTGAGACCGAGGAATCACTGCTTTCAGCATTCTCCATGGCTTATATTTCTGCATCTTTATGATCATTGCAATTTTAATCACTGACACTCCTGTGTTTCTATTTCCCACTCATCGCAATATGCAATAAAATGTTAAAAAAAAAAATTTTTTTTTCTTTGAGACAGTCTCATTTTGTCACCCTCAGTAGAGCGGTAGAGTGCTGTGGTGTCATAGTTCACAGCAACCTCAAACTTAGGCTCAAGGATTCTCTTGCCTCAGCCTCCCAAGTAGCTGGGACTACAGGCACCTGCCACAACATCTGGCTTTTTTTTTTTTTTTTGAGACAGTCTCAAGCTGTCACCCTGGGTAGAGTGCTGTGGCATCACAGCTCACAGCACCTCAAATTCTTGGGCTTAAGCAATTCTGTTACCTCAGCCTCCCAAGGAGCTGGGACTATAGGCGCCTGCCACAACACTGGCTATTTTTTTTTTTTTTGTGGTTGTTGCAGTTGTCGTCGTTTTAGCTGGCCAGGCCGGGTTCGAACCCGCCAGCCTCAGTATATGTGGCTGGCGCCCTACCGACTGAGCCATGGGTGCTGCCATGCCCAGCTATTTTTAGAGATGAGGTCTCTCTCTGGCTTAGGCTGGTCTTGAACTGTGAGCTCAGGCAATCCGCCAGCCTCAGCCTCCCAAGAGCTGGGATTACAGGCATGAGCCACCAAACCCAGCTTGTTCAAATCTTTTAAACAAGCATGGCCATACTGACAAAGAAGAAGGCAAAATTTGACAGTTAGATGGTTTTCAGGAGCTCAACATTTTTATCTGAAAAGCAGCTTAGGGATACAGCAAAATCTAGGTTCAGAAGTCAAATGTCAGCTGGTGCAGTGGCTCATGCCATAGTACTCTGAGAAGCCAAGGCAGGTGGATTGTTTAAGCTCAGGAGTTCAAGACCAACTTGAGCAAGAGCAAGACCTGTTGCTACTAAAAATAGAATTAGTAGCCGGGCATGATGGCACAAGCCTGTAGTCTCAGCTATTCAGGAGGCGGAGGCAAGAGGATCACTTGAGCCCAGGAGTTTGAGCTTGCAGTGGACGAGATGATGCCATGGCACTCTAGCCTGAAGCAACAGAGCAGGGACTCTGTCTCCCAAAAAAACCCCCCAAAACTCAAGTGTTACTAAAGCAGAGGGCAGTCTGTCGCAGCTTTTGCTTTATGCCTGTTAGCTGCTCACTCAAATTTCAGATGGTCCTAATAATGAGAGAAGATAAATAACGTCATAGGTGAGTTAGCCTCATGAATCCAAACCTGTCAATTTGCAGCGAAATGTTACTTACCCTCTTAGACTTGTGAGCTGATCTTAGGGAGCTTTCTTTGGACAAGGCTGAGACATGTCGGTATATACTAAATCTGTGTGTAGGAACCTGACAGCAAAGGGGCTCTTCCTCCCTGGGGTCTGGAGGGGTGTGAGTGCCTGTCTGTCTATGTGCTGTTTTAACCTTCTGGTGCTGGACTTCGAGTTTCCTTCTGCTCTTTTCTCCCCGTGATGCAGAGCCCAGCGCTGGTGCACTAACCTGCAACGTCTCTGTGCTTCTCTTCTTACCTCCTCTTTCCCCTTCTCTCTCCCTCTTGCTGTGGTGTGTCCAGAAAAGGAAGTCGAGTTCCAGCGTGCACCTGATGGTGAGCCTTGCCTGCCCACCCATCCGCCCACTCCATGCTGCCTGCGCCCGCCCGCAGCCACGCAAACCCGTTCTGCCGTGTGCGTGTGCTTCACTCATCCTCACTGCATGTCTGTGCTGTGTGGGCAGGTGTGGCCTGTCCTGCCAGGCAGGGGCCATTGCTCACGGTTACCCAGTGGCCTAAAAAGTGGGCATTGGCGGGTGTGGTATGGCACCTGCCACTGTGGAAGTTGGACACCTCCCAGCAGCCCAGAGCAGGAGGTGACACTCGGGACTAGGTGACAAGCACAGGGAGAGACCTTTACTCACTGTTGCTCAGGAGGAGAGGCCCTGCCCTGCCGGCCTGAGCAGCTGCTTCCTGCAGACTGGCAGCCAGAGGGCAGCTATGTAGCCACTTGGCTCTGAGCCTCACTCTCCTGCTGTATCCCCTCTGCAAGTCCCATTGTCCAGCTGTGCCCAGTGTTTCATCCTGTCCTCCTGCCCACAGAGGGGGTGGGTACAGGTAAAAGACTGCGGTGAACTCATGATCTTTCTCATGGGACACAGGGCACCAAAGAGAACATAACAGCCTGAGTTGTTATGAAATGATCTGTTAAAACCAGAGGTGGGGCCGTGTGGTGACCCATTATCTCTCTGCTGATAAGGCAGGTTGTGTGGGTACCCTGGAATCCTTGTCCCCTGTGAGCGTTTTGGTCTCAGCTGGGCATTGCAGGCAGGGCAGCCCCTCTCCAGTCAGCTCTGAACAAGACGTCTGCGTCAGCAGCTGAGCTAGGAGGACTCTGCTTCTTCCAGGGAGAAGTAGGGAAGAGCAGAGCTCATGTGCGTTCAGACCTGTGGCCTGACTCCTCCCACCACCCCTCTTCTCTAGACTGCAGAGCCCAGTGGGGTCTTGCGGCGCTTAGGGCCTAGCTTATGGTTCCATGTCTTGCCTCAGTTTGGGGATGTCAGCCAATGACAAGCAGGCTGGGGTGGATGGCTTCAGGTCTGGTCCAAGAGGCCTCCAGGCACATAGGGACAGTGTGCTGTCCGTGTGTCCTAGGAGGGAAGAAGTGTCCTAACTGTCAATGCACCCTGCACAGAGTTGGTACCTGCTCATTTGTCTCAATGCCTGTTGAAGAACTTGCAGGCCTTGGGCTGCTCTTCACTGGCCTCCAGCTCCACTGGGATTCTCAGTGAGACCGAGTGCACTGGTTAGAGAATTGTAAGAGGCAGACCAGTATGGCATCAGTATGACTCTGGTTCCGGAGATGGGTGTCCTTCCTTCCTGCTATCCTCCTCCCATCCCTCCCTTGCTGTGCCACTGTGTTATCATTTTGAAAGGCGAGGAGATACCCCTGGTGGTCCTGTCCCTCTTAGAATTTTGGCTTGTGGGCATCCTAGGTTCTGGGACTACAGCCACAGCCCACACTGGGATTCACTTGCCCCTCTTTGGAGCTCTGCCCTTACTTGCAGCTCATCAAGGTCAAGATTTACCAAGCAGAAAGATAAAGAGCACAGCCCTGTATCTGCTCTCCAGGGTCAGTGGATACATTTTATTTCCGAAGTCAAGTTCTACCCTTGTCCATTCTAGATACCAACTCTTCGGCCAAGTGTTCTTTCTCTTCTCCTTCCTCTTCTTTTCAGATCAGATTTCAAGTTGGTATTATAAGGGGAAGGAAGCCCAAGTGCCGAGTTGAAAGGGCAGCAGGAGATGGCCCAAAGATAGGGGGCCCAGAGTTTCAGAATTTCATTCTGCTTTCTTATAAACCACCCTCCTTTCCCACTGTAAAGTGGAAAGAAGATCTTGAATTTCTTTGGTCAAGAATGGTTATACAGTAACATAGCACCTGGCATAAGCAGAAATTTCTGGAGAGATGCTTTAAAACAAATCTTTGAGCTGGTCCCACTTTGAGGATGCCTCTAGAGCTGGGTCTCTGGGCTCCTCCAGACACTCCCTTCCTCTGACCAGTTCTCCAGCCGTTGCTCCCATCTCCATAGTGTTACGGAGGCCACCTTAGGCCTCACTCCTCTGAGTCAGGGCAGGGGGCAAGGGAGGTCTGGGAGCTGAACCTGAGCCTCTTCAGTGACTCTGGAAGAACTAAACCGTCTGTTTTCTTGTCTCAGCCACAGAGCAACAACAAAAACAGTCTCGTAAGCCCAGTCCAAGAGCCCGCGCCCTTGCAGACGGCCATGGTACCTCCTGACTACAGCTTCTCTGCCTCTGTCCCTGGCTGCCTCCTGCTCCTTCCCTCTTCTTCCTCTAGCTCCCCCCACCCCCCAGGCCTCATTGGCCTTGTTCCTTTCTTGACCCTGTAGAGTAGGCTGCTCTGTGTGCTGCCCTCTAGGCCTCTCTCCTCTCATTGTCCGCTTGGCGCACTCGTCCTGCATGGCAGAACTGCTGCTCCCGCTTCTTCCACTGTGCTGTTGGCGAGGGGAGTGATCAGGGCTCTCAGCTAAACCTCCCAGCCCCAGGCCAGGACCCCCGTAGGTCTACTTTGGGGTCGGGAAGGTGAGTTGCTTATAAAGGGAAAGAGTAAGAGCTTTCTTGGAACTTGTACATCAGTTCTTGGAGTCCTCCTTATAAAACCTGCCTCATGGCTCGGTGCCTGTGGCTCAACAGACTAAGGCGCCAGCCACGTACACCTGAGCCGGCGGGTTCGAATCCAGCCTGGGCCCGCCAAAC